>JAOTRH010052841.1:0-52219 GCA_034768845.1 Heliamphora exappendiculata
GTTTTTGGGGGTGTTTGGGGTTTTTGGGGGGGGGGGGAGTTGGTTGAGATTCTTCAGCAGTTGGTGAGTGGAATTGCATGAGGGTATAGTCTTGGTCAAAAATTTTCATGGAATCAAGCAAGATGTCGTATGTAGTTGGTACATTACGCTTGTCTGGAGTTTCTGGACCCAACCACTCCTTGGCTGTAGCAGGCACGTAGTTGCACATAGCGGAAGCATGGGCTGAGGCATGGGTGCAAGAGCACATAAAAGAGTCTAAAGCTGGGAGCATCTATTAGCATTAACTATTTTTATACATCTAAATATAAATATATTGTAAGAAATATTTTCTTTTGCATCATGTTGAGATATGAACAAATAGTGGAGATTGATATTAGTTGTTATTTTTTGGCTGCAATTATGAATAAATACCATGTTATAATGAACCTAAGTTAATTTTTTTCTATAATCTGGTTCCTGCTATAAAGTTTCTCTTATTTTGTACATTTTCTTTTGTTGCTTTGGAATCCATATGTGTTTAGAAGGAGGTTCCATTCTAGAGGTTCGTTCTTGATAGAAGCAAGGTTCTACCTAGATTCTTACTTTAAAATTTAAATTGCAGAATCAAGGTTCTAGAGCAATTAGTCACCCCAATAGAAGGTTCCTGATTCTTAGATCTGGAAAACGGAAAAAGTTTGTTAAGGTTCTTTAGAAGAATTATCAAATGAGACAATAACATGCATTTTTTATGAGGTTTTAGCTTTGGAGGTCCTCTGTGAATCAAACCTCAGATATTTTTTGTTGGAGAAAATATATGAAGATTGTCGATGGTGATATCTTGTTTGTCTAGTGCAGTTCTGGAACTAAGCAGCTCGTAGTAAAATGTCATTGTGGATGTGCTCAGTAATCCTTGTGCTATAGCTGGTGATCACAATAGTTGGTAAGGGTTCCAAAGAAAACACATTGAAACTGGACTTGCATCAAGACAAAAGAATGAAATTGTTTTGTGCTTGAGCTTTTGCATAAAAAAATTCCTTGGGTGGGACTGTAGATTTCTTTTGGTGAAGAAATTGTGAAGATTTTGTGGAGTCCCACCAATTTATTTGGTACATCTCATTTACCAAACTTCTTGTAGAGATTGGAAAGACTTTTGTGATACATCAATTCAATTGATGGGTGAATTTGATCAAGCCTTGCACGAATGGAATCTGTGCGGTACTAAAGATTGCATTGATGTTATTTTTCTTTCAAGGTTTTGTTTGTTAGTAGTAGCTTGTTATTCTTATTATTATTATTATTATTAGTGGTAGTTTATTATAGTTATAATTATGTGTGTGTGGGTATATAGATATGATGGCGTTCCTTTCCTTTGTTTTTAATATAAATAAGATTGTTCACTTACCGGTTTGGTACGGCATTTTATTATTTTATATTTTCTAACATGGTATCAGAGTCACCATAGAACCCTAACCTCCCAGCCACCAAACCCTAGCCTCCTCAACTGCCAAACCCTAGCTTCCACCATCCCGCGACCTTCTCTCTGTCGCACAACAGGAACCCCACCGAAACACCATCGGCGCTCTATCGCACAACAGCAACCCTACCGACGCAACATCAAAGCCATTGAAACACCATCGACGACCAACGCAATCCCACCGACGACGACCATCGTCCTTCGTCGACCCTCAGCGACCCTTCCACGGCCACCGACGAAACACCACCGACGACCCCCATCGTCCTTCGTCAACCCTCGTCGACCCTTCTACAACCATCGACGACCAACACAGCCTTCGCAGACCCTCACACAGCGCCCGACGACCAACACAGAGCACTCACCAACCTTCTGTCTCCTTCATCGACCTTCTGTTTACCATCGCCAATACTCTGTAGTTCTCGCCTACCCTCTGTTTGCCTCCCTTTGCTACAATCCTGGCCATTGATCAGTGTAAGGCTCCTCTAGGTGATCTTCTCTCGGCCACTCGATCAGTGTAAGGATCTCCTGTTTTGTTTTTGGTTCATCCGTTCATCTCCTCTTGGTCTGATCACACTAAAGAAGAAACCCACTGCTGTTTTGAGGGTCTCGAGGTTACCAAAGTTTGTTTAAGTTTATGGGGACAGTTTAAAGGTATGTTATGTGGTCCATGTATGATTGATTAGAGTTGTAGGTGGATTCTATTACGTGTTAGTGTAATTATTTGTGGTTCCCTGAGATTGCTAGCCTGTGATGTTGACCGAGAGTTCTACTAAAGTTGGTGACTTTCAAACGAGTATGGAGAAACAAGGAACTGATAGACAAGGAATCACGGATGTATTTTCGTCATCCACAAGATTAGTGGATTCAAAATTAACTAGACCACAAACGTATATGTTATGGAAAAAGAAGATATTACTAACAATTGAAGGTATAGAAAATGAGGATCATTTGTTTGAAGATCCTCCTGAGAAGGGCACTAACGAGTATGAAAGATGGAAGCGTGATGATGCACGACTACTCGGTAAATTGTTGAATTCAATGAAGTCTTCCGTTGAGGTGTTGGTGGCCAATGCCACAACTGTTCGTGAGATGTGGACCATACTCGAGGAAACGTTGGCCTCAACTAATGATTTGTCCAGACTATACGATGTGATGCGGGGTATCTTTAGAGTACAGCAGGGAGAGCGCCCTTTCTCAGAATATTTCACGGAATTTATGGTTTTAGCAGATGAGTATGATTGCTTGGTGCCGTTTACCAATCAATATGACGTCTTCAGAGAGTATAGGGTGTAGTTTTTGGTCGTTTGTTTTCTAGCTGGAGTGAACCAGCAGCTTGATTCAGCACGTTCCCAAATCTTGGCTGGGTTTGATATTCCCTCCTTATCTGAGGTCTTTAGGAGGATGAGCAGGGCTGTTAGTCGTGAAGAGCCTCGTATTACCGCTGCTGAACAAGGTGATCATACAGCCCTGGGTGTATCTCGTGGAGGAGGTCAATGAGGATTTCGAGGCAAAGGCCGAGATGGGGGACGTGGTGATGGTGGCTGAGGTAGAGGCCGTGATGGAGGACGAGGCAGAGGTAGAGATGGACGTAACACCCGGTCTTGCTATTATTATGGAGAGCAGTGACATTTACAGAGCTCGTGTTAGAAGCTACATGAGCGCCCTTCTTCATCTGTGGCTAATGCAGTGGCCGATTATGATACTCCAGCATCTTCTTCTGAGAGGAGGACCATTGATATGACTCAAGAGGAATATGACCAGTTCATCCAGATGAGGATTGGAAACATAGCCGATGCTCCCTCAGCCACAGTTGCAGGGAACCCCACTGTGTGTATGGTCACTCCCAGATCGTGGGTGATCGACTCAGGTGCATCTGCACATATGACCCATTCCACAGGTACTTTTTCGTCTTATCAATTGACCCCTGGACATAGTGGGGTTATTGTTGCAAATGGTGGAACTTTGGAGGTGAAGGGATTGAGAGTAGCTGCTTTATCTCCATTTCTTATCCTTTCTGATGTTTTACATACTCCTGCTAATCCGTTTAATTTACTATCTGTGAGTCGGATTACAACGGATTTGAACTGCTCTGTAACATTTTTTTTACTCATTGTATTTTTCAGGATCTAGTTTCGAGGAATACTATCAGTAGAGGACAGGTGGTTGGTGGTCTATATGTGATGAATGAAACTGTGGATATTGTAGGCTCGAGGAGAACATCTCAGATTTTGAATATACACTGTCGGTTAGGCCATCCTTCATTGCCCAGCCTGAAGAAACTTTTTCCCAGTTTGAGTCTGGTTACATAGTTAGAATGTGAGTCATTTCGTTTTGCTAAACACCTGCGTGTGCCATATGTGTCCAGGAATAATAATAGGACACTTACTCCTTTTTCTTTAGTTTATTCAGATATTTGGGGTCCGTGTCCTGTTACCTATTTGTTTAGATTTCGGTACTTCGTAACGTTTGTTGATGATTATTCTCGCATTACTTATATTTATCTTATGAAAAAGCGATTTGAATTACCTATCGTTTTCACCACATTTTGTAATGAAATCCAAACCCAATTTAGCAAAACTCTTCAGATCCTACGTAGTGATAATGAAGGTGAATACATTGGTGAAGTGTTGGGTACATACCTAAATACACATGGCATTATTCACCAGGCATCATGTCCCGACACACCACAGCAGAATGGAGTGGCTGAGAGAAAGAATAGACATCTCCTGAAAATTGCACGTGTTCTAATGTTCCAGATAAAAGTTCTCAAAGTGTTCTGGGGTGAAGCGGTGTTGACAACATGCTATCTTATTAATGGATTGCCATCCTCTATTTTACATGGTGCTACACCCTTGTCAGTATTACGTCCTCAGCAGATTCTTTTTTCATTGCCCCTCAAGATTTTTAGGTGTGCTTGCTATGTGAGAGATACTCGGCCGCATGTGACCAAGCTCGATGCTCGTGCACTCAAGTGTTCTTTCATGGGATATTCTAAGACACAAAAAGGATATCGTTGTTACAGCCTGGAGTTGAGACGGTTTATAATTTCCCGCGACGTGGTTTTTGTTGAATCTGCTTCATTCTATGGCCAAGGTACACCATCCTCCACTGTTGATGACGATTTAGCTCGGTATCTGATGTATCCCTCCTCTACTGAGTTACTAGTGGCACCTTCTCCTGTCTCTAGTTCTCCAGTTGATATTGCCGAGGAGACTTCTCCTGTTGCTCCGACTTCCCCAGTGATATCATCATCCTCAGAATCATCGTCTTCACCAGGCCCCACCACCTCTCCTCTAATTGAGTCAGTATCTTCTCAGTTGGATCCGGTCCCTGTTCAAGTAAGTGATCCTCCGATTGCTTTATGCAAGTCTTATTGTAGTTGTCGAGATCATCCTGTTTATACTACATCTTATCGTGGTTTGCCTGTCACTGTCCAGTAGGGCATTACTACACTTGATCAGCATACTTTGCCTTACTCTGTTGTAGATACTCTTTCTCATCATGGTTGGCGCAAGGCTATGTTTGAGGAGATGAATGCTCTTGAGACTAATAATACATGGGACCTGGTGAGACTTCCTCTTGGTAAAACAGCTATTGGTTGTAAGTGGTTATATACTGTCAAACTTCATTCCGATGGCACCCTTGAGCAGTTGAAAGCCCGTTTAGTGGCCAAGGGCTATGCTCAGACATATGGACTTGACTACTTTGATACTTTCTCCCCCGTTGCCAAGATGGCTTCTGTTCGGTTGTTCTTGTCTTTGGCTGCATCACATCGGTAGCCTTTGTTTCAACTCGATGTGAATAATGCCTTTCTTTATGGTGATTTGGAGGAAGAGGTTTATATGGAGCAACCGTCCGATTTTGTTGCTCATGGGGGGTCACCTAATCAAGTTTGTCGTTTGAGGCGCTCATTGTATGGTCTGAAGCAGTCTCCCAGAGCCTGGTTTGGCCGTTTCAGTTCAGTTGTAGAGGAGTTTGGCCTTCCGCAGTCTGCAAAGGATCACGCGGTATTCTTTCGCCATACCTCCGCTGGTTGCATATTACTTGTCGTGTATCTAGATGACATTGTTATTACTGGTAGTGATAGTGGAGTGAATGTTGCACTTAAATCATTCATGGAAACCAAGTTTCAGATGAAAGATCTTGGTGAATTACAATATTTTCTTGGCATTGAAGTAACTAGAAATATGGAAAGGGTGTTCATTTCTCGGTAGAAGTATGTTCTTGATATTCTGAAGCGAGCGGGGTATATGAATTTTAAAGGAGTGGACTCCCTTATGGATTCTACTGTTAAGCTCGAGCCGAAAGAAGGAGTGATTCTTCCTGACCTTGCGCAATATCGACGGACAGTGGACTAGCTTAATTATCTCACTACAATGACTCGGCCAGACATTGCTTATACAGTAAGTGTAGTAAGTCCGTTTTTATCTGATCCCCGTGTTCCTCATTGGCAAGCGGTGTTATGTATTCTTCGGTACCTACACAAAAATTCGGGGAAGGGCATCCATTTTTCTGGTCATGGACATATGAGGATGGAAGGATACTCGAATGCTGATTGGGCTGGATGCACATTTGACCGGAGATTCACATCTAGTTATTCTGTCTTTATTGATGGCAACTTAGTTTCCTAGAAGAGCAAGAAGCGAAATGTTGTCTCCCGATTCAGTGCGGAGGTGGAGTACCGTGCTATGGCAGTAGCAACTGTAGAGATTATGTGGCTTCAGCAATTTTTGACAGAATTACACTTCTCTCTTAGTGGTTCTGCCAAACTCTGAGTTGATAATACATTTGCTATTCATATTGTTACAAATCCAGTATTTCATGAGAGAACAAAACATATTGAGGTTGACTGTCATTTTGTTCGTGACGAATATCAAAAAGGGGTTGTCACATTTGGGTCTATTCCTACAGGTGAACAGGTGGCATATATTTTTATCAAAATATTACTGGATTCACGTGTCTCGTATTTGTGTAATAAGCTGGACATGGTTGATATATATGCTTCAGCTTGAATGGGGTATTAGTAGTAGTTTGTTATTCTTATTATTGTTATTATTAGTAGTAGCTTATTATAATTATAATTATGTGTGTGTTGGTATATAGATGTAATGGTGTTCTTTTCCTTTGTTTTTAATATAAATAAGATTGTTCGCCTACCGGTTTGGTATGACTTTATATTATTTTACCTTTTCTAACATAGTCGAGATCAACATTCTGAAATTGTTCCAAATTACCAATGGCTTCATTTAGGGTATGTATGATGTCATGTTCTTCATGCAATTTTTTTAATTTTTATTGGTCTTGAACTGTTACTTTTCTCTATATATACTTGATCATCATGTCATCTTTGCTCAACTTAAAAACTACCACCACCACCACCACCACCACCAATATCGTTTCATTAATTAAAGTCAAGTCCAGGTTCAAATTTCAAAACTTGTTAATATCTTTTTATCTTGACCATCCATTACAAGCTTTTTATACCTCCTGAACAGTAATATGATTCTTCCTTTGCTGTAAGACAGAAAGCATTCCATTCATTTACACTCAAGCATAATTCAATTATCAGATCTACAAACACACAAGCCGAGGCAGAGACATATGCTGGTTATGCTCTGTAGTTTTTGTTGCAGCAATCTCTAACTTGCTTAGTGCAGTCTGTGACCTGCTTTGCCTGTGGTATCATGTATAGGTTTCTGCCAGTGTTGGGTTGTAGTCTTGAATTAAGCAAGTTGGAGACTCTGGTACACGTGGTGGTTGGATCTGAGAATGTTTGAGATCTTGAATTGTAAGAGTTGAATTGGTGCTGTTTCTTGCTTTGGTAATGATCAAGCAGATGACTCAATTTTTAGGTTTGATTTGTATTTTGCCTCCATTTTCACGTAAATGAATTTTCTTTCAATATTTATATGTAGTATTGACGGAACCTGTGGAGCTGTTGACTACTTGATACACCGTTGCTTTTTTTCTCTTCAATTTATTATCCTGTTCAGGTAATAAATTGGCAATCCACATCTAGGTGTTTTCTCGATTCTGTTTGTTTTTACTATGAAATCAGACATTCAGCACTAGAATTTCAAAAGAGTTGAATCATCCCATCTTTGAGCACATCCAGCGCTGAACGAAGATTGGAAATGATCAACTTGGCAGACAGTTGTGCAATTGTGTGAACAAAGCAAAAACTCAGTGCAGTAATCCCAGGTTGGTTCTTCGAACAAATTTGGGTCTTCGTTGGATTTTGTTGAAATGCTGTTTTAGTGTGATCAGTTGTTTCAATTAAAGAATTGCTGATTTTATTGAGACCTAGTTGCTGGGTTTTGATTGTATTTTCCTTTGGTTCACCTTAAGGACTGCAGTAGCCTTTTTATACTTGTATGTTTTAATTTCTATGTAAAAATTGTGCTAGTTTTTTTTTTTTTTTTTTGTGTTAAAAGGACTGCAGTAGCCTTTTTATACTTTTATGTTTAAATTTCTATGTAAAAATTGTGCTAGTTTTTTTTTTCTTTTTTTATCGACAAATAATTTCACGCATTGCACTTGGTAAAGTTTGAACTCTTAACTTCATTAAACCTGATCGTCTGGATGATCGTCCGGTTCCTTAAAATCTGGTATAAAATGCCACGAACTAAAACCAAATAAAAAAAACTCTAAAAAACCTAAGCAGTATAATTCAAATATAATCCAACTTTATAAACAAAATCATTTAACATACATCACATAGCAAATAATGATGAATTAATAAAATCAACAGATGCAAAGATGTTAATAATGTTTTTCAATCAATTACTAGAGTTTATTTAAAATCTTAAGTCATTCTAGATTAACTCATTCTGGGTAAACTGTCCTAACTCCGATCCAATTGTCACAGACCAAGTCTACTGACCGATTTTAGGTGTTCATTTAACTATGGGATGATTACACAGTCGAGCTAAGTATCAACAGGGTCATCACTGATGGCAAGGTGTGAAAAATCATCACGGTAAGGCCCTCAAATCTCAGCTCATGGTCTAGTACAGGATCAATATATATTCTATCACCGATTATTTTGTCACTCGAACTACCTTCGCCATGAGGTAGCATCTCATAATTTCATACCATAGCATCCAGTCAAAAAAACACTTTATCATGGCATACAAGTCAGGGGCAACACCTCAAAATCATAATCACGGGATATTGCCCAGAACAGTACCACCCTAGTGTTATGAAACTGAATTGAAACTGAAAACATTAATGAATGACCATTAATACGGCATTCATAAATGTTCTCATATTCATTCGTGTATATATATGTATATAGGTATATATGAAGCAGATGTCCAAAGAAAGAGATACAGTGTAGTTGTATGTAGAATTAATTTCTTGTAACAAAATATATATAAGCCTGAACATCTATGATATAACTGTTCCTGAAGAACAAGTTATTTTTACATATTTGAGTTCAGCATTTATTTACTAGTTTAAAGTTTTGTTAGTTTATTATTTTCACAACACGTTATCAGCACGAAATTCTAGTCAATTAGAAGAAAAAGATACGTTTTTACAGCACTGAGAAAGGTAAAATTTTTTGCATTCAATATTTATATATTAGTCATAATATGCACTTACTACATATATATTAAATGAGTAATATTTAACAATTAAGTTTATTTTTAAAGTGATTAAAATAAAATATTTTGTCTATAGCATAGTATATACATAGGATAAAAATAAATAAATAAAAAATAAAAAAATAGAGAAATATTACTCAAAATATGCAAACTTGATTTTGTTTTTTATATATTATAACTCATACAATATTTTCTTTTGAACTACATAACAAATTTAATTTCATTTGTCTTTATCATTTTTGTTTTAAATAATGTCGAATCTCTTAAAATTAAAATTTGTGGCTCTCGATATTTTGGAAAAGAATTATTTGTCTTGGATTTTTGATGTTGAGATTCACTTGATGCCATGAATCTTAGAGAAATAATAAAATATGAAAATAGCGCATCCTTGCAGGATCGTGCTAAGGTAATGATTTTTATACGCCATCATCTCTATGAGAAATTAAAAACTGAATATTTTACAGTAAAAGATTCACTTATTTTGTGAAATAATTTAAATGAGAGATACGAGTACCAGAAGACCGTAATCTTCCCAAAAGCTCATTATGAATGATTACACTTGATATTACAAGACTTTAAATCAGTTAATGAGTACAATTCTGCCTTATTTAAAAATGTTTCACAACTAAAATTATGCGAAGAAAAAATTTCTGAAGAAAATATGCTTGAAAAAATTTACTCCACATTTCACGCCTCTAATTTGCTCTTGCAGCAGCAATATAGAGAGCGTCATTTTAAAAAGTACTCTGAACTGATTTCTTGTTTCTCGTGACCAAAGAAAATAATGAGTTTTTGATGAAAAATCACCAATTACGTCCAACTAGATCTGTACCATTCCCTAGAGTGAATAAAATCTCATATTGTAACCGTGGATGAGGTCGTTGATAAGGACGTAGTAGAAGAAATAACTACAACCGTAGAAGCTATATTCAGAAATTAGCAAACAAGCCATTTCACCAGAAGTGAAACAATCTCGAAGTATCAAAAGAAAAGGGAAATAATTTGCTTAATAAGCCCCTTAAGAATTATGAAAATGTTTGCTATAGATGTGTCATGAAAGTACGCCCAAGCATTTGGTGGATCTTTACCAAATATCAATTAAAGACAAAGAAAAAGAAATAGAAATACATTTTGCGAACCATGACAATCCTATTAACATAATCCATCTTGATGTTTCTAATTTTTTTGAAGATTCAAGTGAAAAAATTGATCATTTAATTGGTGATGGGAATGGCCACACCAATTAATATTGTTGCTATTTTATATTTATTTGTAATAAATATTTATAATTTAATTGTGATATACATTATTTTATTTTGTATAATTTTTTTTATGTGAAGATTCATGGATCTTGATGCATTATCGAATTTAAACAATACAATTGATGAAAATATTTGTCTAGCAGACAGTGCAACAACGCACACTGCTTTTCGTGATAAAAAATATTTTACGAAATTAATATTGACAAGGGCTAATGTCAATACAATATCAGGATCTGCAAAATGAATTGAAAGCTCTGGAAGAGCTAATATTATATTACCAAAAGGTACAAAATTTTGTATTGACGACACATTATATTTTACCAAATCTAGAAAAAATCTGTTAAGTTTTAAAGATTTACGTCGTAATGGTTATCATATTAAAACCATAGATAAAGATAAAAAGGAATATCTTTATATTACTTCTACTATTTCTGGCCAGAAGCTATTATTAGAAAAAAAATTTACTTTTTTTTCTAGATTATATTATACTACAATAAGATCAATTGAATCACATGTTGTGATGCACCAGAAGTACACCGATCCAAATTTATTCATGCTATGGCATGATCACCTTGGGCATCCTGGATTAATAATGATGCGTCGAATTATTAAAAATTCATATGGGCATCCACTAAAGAACCAGAAGATTCTTTTACCAAGTGATTATCCATGTGCTGCATGTTCACAAGTGAAAACTTATTATTAGACCATCACCCTCAAAAGTAATTATTGAGTCCCCAACCTTTTTACAAAAAATTCAATGAGACATTTGTGGTCCTATACATCCTTTATGTGGTCCATTTCGTTATTTCATGGTTTTAATAGATGCATCAACTAGATGGTCACGTGTTTGTTTACTCTCTACTCAAAATATTGCATTTGCGAGATTGCTTGCTCAAATAATTAGATTATGAGCACAATTTTCAGATTATCCAATTAAGACAATTTGTCTAGATAATGTTGGTGAGTTTACATCGCTGTCATTTAATGACTATTGCATGTCCATTTGGATTGATTTTGAGTATTCTGTTGCACACACTCATACTCAAAATGGTTTAGCCGAATCTTTCATTAAAAGACTTCAGCTAATTGCTCGACCTTTACTTATGAGAACAAAATTACCTGTTTTTACTTGGGGACATGCCATACTACATACGGTATCTCTAATTCACATTAGACCAATCGCATATCATAAGTACTCGCCATTACAACTTGTACTTGGTCAAGAACCAAATATTAGTCATATAAAAATTTTTGGTTGTGCTGTTTATATTCACAGTTCACTCCCTCAGCGCACTAAAATGGGTCCCCAGCATCGACTTGGGATTTATGTGGGTTTTGATTCTCCCTCCATTATTAGATATTTAGAACCACTTACCGGTGATGCCAGTTTTTTCATCATTAGGAAAAGAAAAATTGCAGCCTAAAACTCAACTTAAAATCACTTAGAATACTCCAATGATATCGCATTTTGATCCACGTACTAATCAATTTGAACTAGAAATTAAAAGAATTATTCATTTGCAAAGTATTGCAAATCAATTGCCAGATGCATTTACTGACACAAAGAGAATAATAAAGTCTCATATACCAGCTGTTAATGCTCCAGTAAGAATTGATATTCCTAGATCGAGTGATATAGCAGCAAATGAGTCTAAAGCACGCCAAAAGCGTGGAAAACCCATCGGAGCCAAAGATAAAGTTCCCCGGAAGAGAATAATTCAAGGCAGAGAAGTTGGTACGCCTGAAGAAATTGTACTCGCTAGTGCCCCTGAAGAGGCGAAATTCCCAAAATAAACAACCCTATAAGTGAAACCTCTTGAAGAGAGAGTTCAAAATAATTTTTCTCCTGAAGAGGAACAGGTACCTGAAAATAGTGAAATCTCAACACATTACATGAGTACAGGAGAAATTTGGTATAGAAATAAAATGGTTGTCGACAACGTATTCTCATTTAAAGTTTCTTTTAAAATTACCAGAAGTAATAATGAAAATGAACCATAAACCGTCGAAGAATGTCGACGTAGAAAAGATTGGCCATTATGAAAAGAAGCAATTCAGGTAGAACTAAATGCTCTAACCAAACGTGAATTGTTTGGACTGTATTCCAAACTCCTGAAGGGATACAACTAGTTGGTTATAAATGGATATTTGTATGAAAACGAAATGAGAAGCATGAGATTGTAAGATACAAAGCACGATTGGTTGCACAAGGTTTCTCACAAAGACCCGGTATTGATTACGAGGAAACGTATTCACCTGTCATGGATGCAATTACATTTAGATTTTTAATTAGCTTTGTGGTTACAGAAAGTTTGGATATGCATCTAATGGATATAGTTACAGCATATTTGTATGAATCTCTTGATTCTGATATTTATATGAAAATTTTCAAAAGATATCAAATGCCTAAAGCATGCAATTTAAAACCTAGAAGTATCTATTCGATCAAATTACAACGATCGTTATATGGGTTAAAACAATCTTGACACATGTGGTACAATCGACTCAGCGAATATTTAATTAAAGAAGGATATGTGAATGATCCAATATACCCATGTGTTTTCATTAAAAGGACAGGATCTTGATTTGCTATTGTCGCAGCAAATGTAGATGATTTGAATCTTGTTGGGACTTTAGAAGAGTTGATAAAAACTGCTATTTGTTTAAAGGACGAGTTTGAAATGAAAGATATTGGCAAAACAAAGTTTTGTCTTGGCCTACAAATTGAGCATTTGCAAAATGGAATTCTTATACACCAATCTACATATACAAAAAAAGTTTTGAAACACTTTTCTATAGATAAAGCTTATCCTTTGAACACTCCTATGGTTGTTCGATCACTCGATACAAAGAAAGACCAATTTCGTCCTCAAGAAAATGAAGAAGCACTTCTTGGTTCTGAAGTACCATATCTAAGTGCGATTGGGACCCTTATGTATCTTGCAAACTGTACAAGACTAGATATATCATTCTCTGTCAATTTGTTAGCAAGATATAGCTCTGCGCCAACTCGAAGATATTGGAATGGAGTTAAACATATATTACGATATCTTCAAGGAACAACAGACATGGGTTTGTTCTATTTAAATGGATCAAAACCGTAGTTAATTGGATATGCAGATGCTGGTTATCTTTCTGATTCACATAAGGCTCGATCGCAAACAGGGTATGTATTTACTTATGGTGACACAGCTATATCATGGCGAACTGTAAAACAAATATTAACTACAACTTTTTCAAATCACTTTGAGATATTGACAATTCATAAAGCAAGTCGAGAATGTATTTGGTTACAGTCAATAATTCAACATATTCAGGAAAAATGTGGATTTTTCTCAATTAAAGATACTCTAACAATATTGTATGAAAATAATACGGCATGCATTACACAGATCAAATGAGGCTACATTAAGGGTGATTGGGCTAAGCATATTTTTTTAAAAAAAATTTATACACATGAGCTCCAGAAAAATGGCGACATTGATGTTCAGCAAATACGCTCAAGTGATAATCCAGCAAATTTATTTATAAAATTATTACCGACTTCAACATTTAGAAAGCTAGTAGAGAGAATTGGAATGCGTCAACTCAGAAATTTATTATGCGAAGTTGAGGGGGAGACACTTACCGAAAGAACATTAGTAGATTGTACTATTTTCTTTCGTCTAAGGTTATTTCCTACAGGGTTTTCCTTAGCAAGGTTTTAATGAGGCAATCTAACGGCATTTATCACCACGATGGGAACACAAGAATATTGTACTCTTTTTCCTTCACCAAAGATTTTGTCCCATTGAATTTTTCTTGGTAAGATTTTAATGAGACATATTCTTAGTGTATGGTCATTCAATGAGGAGTGCTATGAAACTGAATTGAAATTGAAAACATTAATGAATGACCATTAATACGACCTTCATAAATGTTCTCATATTCATTCGTGTGTGTGTGTATATATATATATATATATATATATATATATATATGAAGTTGATGTCCAGAGAAAGAGATACAGTATAATTGTATACAGAATTAACTTCTTGCAACAAAATATATATAAGCCTGAAAATCTATGATATAACTGTTTCTGAAGAACAAGTTATTTTTACATATTTGAGTTCAGCATTTATTTACCAGTTAAAGGTTTTATTAGTTTATTATTTTCACAACACCTAGAGTTTATTTCACCCACTGTTATATTTTAAATGATTCCCATACATTCTAATACAAGGATGATTAATGCATGCTCTATCCTATGGATGGATATACAAATGCATATGTTGCTAGTTTAGTCATAGAAAAATAATAATAATTTAATAAATTAACCTTTGCATATTTTGGAGTAAAACCATAAATACAAGAGTTGTTAATAGTATCGTTCACAAATCTCACCACTTGTAAATTTCTTCAGTTAACAAGAATAATATTTCTAAATTTTGCATCTCATAACAGGTAAAATTGAATCCATCAAGTATGTCAAATGGTTATTTAATCTCACAATCAAGAGTTGTTAATAGTACTGTTCTGACCCCACGATAGGATTATATATTTATTTACTTTATTATGTACCGCAGCATACCTTGTTTGTATACATTCAGACAGATAATTTATATACCCTCTTTGTGTACAACAAGAAAAAAATAATGCACAACCAAGCACTCAAACAATAATGGCATGTCCTTGAACTAGCAAAATTATTTTTCTCAATCACTTGTAAATATCTTGATCCCTTTTTAAATAGTATTTCAACAAAACATATATTTTAACTAAATAATAATTATATTTTAACATTTACTCAGTATAGCACAAAATACTATTTTAAATTTCTATTTTTATGATATTTCTATTAAATAACTAGCTTACATGTAAAGACAAGTCATAAAGTGCACAAAACAATGCTTTTAATGGTGTGTTTCAGTATTAGCTGTTGGAGTACTTCTTCCCAATCCTAAAATACCAATAATATGACAAAAATAAAATTATAAGGCATTACTCATGTATAAATTAAGCCTAATGCTTAGATGTAATTAAAATGCATAAATATGCATAAAAAAATGTGTTAGAACAACATTTAATTAATTTACACAACTTATACTTATTCATCGTAAAATTATTTATTCGTATACTACAACAAAATAATATATATATATATTTATATATATTTATTTATATATATTATTTATTCGTATACTACAACAAAAAGGTTGTGCATATTAAAACCTGAAGCATTGTTCATAATTAGCAACTTGCAAAGGGCTTTTGACTAATCAAATCTTAACAAAAAAAAAGTTCATTTTTTGTGAGTAGATAAATAAAAATGTTATCTACAATTTTTATAAAGGGACTAAAACTTGAATCACGATTTAAAATAGGGTTTAAGCCTCTGTAATAGAGGCTGGTCCAAATTTGATATATTTTGTTAGAAAATTCATAACTCAAGTTTGGTGAATGTAAAAGAGTTTAAATTAATTTTGTACGAAAGATAACTCAAGCTTCTATCTCTAGACATAAAATTTGATCTTAAAATATGCTTTTACAATAAGTTATGATTTTTAAAAAAAAGATCCAACAAACAGTGAAAATTAGATGATTTAATCTAAGCAATCCTAACATAACTTCATGCATGACTTTGATTTTTCATTTTCTTTGCATAGATCAGATTTATATTAAAATATGTAAATTTTAGATGGAATCTTGTGTTGGGTGCACAAGATGGGGTGGCTGGCCATGGCTCAAACCATGGGCCACATGGGGGTGGTTTTGCCATATTTTAGTGCATTTTTGTGATCCACTATAATTATATTACATTATTCAAGAAAAATATTTAAAAATTAACTTAATGTTTTTTTTATTCACTTTTTTATACAATTAAATTAAATTATAAATTTTAAGGTTAATACATTATTTTTATAATTTAGGATTAAATTTGTAAGGTTTGATTATAGTTGTGGCGAGGTATAGGTCAAATTAAGTTTTTTTATAAAAATGTATAGTTTTAACTTAAGATTATGATATGGTGCATATGGTTTTAATTGTTTTAATGTAATTGGATGGAATTCACTTATTTTATATTTGTTTATAATATTTAGGGTTTAATTTATTTAATTAATTTGATTAGTGGGCAATTTTTAACAAGATTTGATTTAATTAATTAGAATTTAATATCATTTAATTTGATTTATATTAAATTTTGAAGTGGGACACTTGCAAAATTAAAAAGTGGCCGGCCATGAGGGGGTATTATGGTTTTTTTATTTTATTTTATTATATTTTATTCTATTTCATTATATATATATACATACACATTTTTTTTACTATAATTAAACATTATTTTATAAAATTGTAGGATTTTGATTGTAAGTTTGATTCGGTTAATTTAACTCCCACTGACTTCGTCTTATTAATCTTTGTGATTCAAAATCGGTTCCTTACAAAAACAGATTCTATACTAGAAGAAATGAAAATCTCAGTCCAACAGGACCAAATTATAAGTAGCATTATTGTTTTGCATGAAAAATAGAGTACATATATTAGACTACTTTTAGAAATTAGAACCAAGTGCATCTCTCGAGTGGATCTCAAAAAAAAAATAAATAAATAAATATTACATTGACATCGTCCTACTCTCAAAGAAATAAAAGACCATACCTCAATATTATTTCGTTAAATTTTTTTTTGAACTTAAAAATAAAAAATATATACACCAATGATATGAATAAAATATTTTAAAATGTGCATAGCACAATTCACTACTAATTTTGTAAGTACGTAGTTTCAAATTGTTTTTAAAAAAAAAGAAGAGGTATTATAGTGAAATGAAGTTTTAATGCAATTGCAGAATTGTCGCTGTGTGATTTGAAAGTTACTGATTCGAGTCGTACTTATAATCTCTTTCGTACTATAGGTTCATCGTGATCTATTTTTATTCTTGAACCTCGCATATACAAAAATTTCGTGTACCAAATTATCCTTTTTAATTAGAGGTACCATAATAAGTTCTAGAGTTAGTCACTTTTTAAACCATGATATCACTTTATCAATAATGATCCGATGGCTATTTTAGTTTATTAAATTTTATTTACCAAATAATTTGTTAACACTATATTAGAAAGAAACTTGACTGGTTTGTCCTAATAAATTAATATAATAATTACATATGAGATAGCAACCACTACATGAAATTATATTTTTGGCGATTATAACTGATTTTCGTGGCAGAATTAAAAATTATTGGCGACCAAATAAATTTTGATTAACTTAGAGTATACATTTGGCATCCAAAATTAAATTTGATCATCAAGAATTTGGCGTCAAAGCCAAGTTTTTGCAGAAAGGATAAAAAAAACTTTTTTGGAAACAAACATTTAGACCTGAAAGACTATATTTGGCGGCTAAAATGTTTCGAATATTAAAATAATATTCATTAAATCCTTAGCAACCAAATAAATTGCTTGGGAAAAGTTAAAATCGACGGCAACCAAATTGGAATGACTTAGATTGGAATTATTTTTTATTATTTTGAATGTATAGATGAATGAATATTAGTGTTTGTATTATCATAATAATATTATTTTACAACTAAAATATTTGGCGATTGATTGGACTCTTTTACCGACTAATGGTTTTGGTCGCCAAAGAACTGCTTCGACGACCTATACTCTCAGGCAATCAATTCTTTTAGCGGCGGAAAGAATGTATTAACAACCAGCTTTTAGTAGAGGAAAGAAATCTTCACCGACCAACAGAACTTTGGTTAGTAAAAACTTTTGTTGACTAGGTATTGGCGACTAAATTGGCAACTAAATATTTTAGTTGCTAAACGTTTATGGCAACTAAAAATAACATATACCAACAAAAATGTTAGTCGCAAAAAATATAATTTCTCGTAGTAAAATAAGATTTAGTAAAATAAAGCAATTCTTTTACTATTCATATTGCTTTGTAAATGAAATATATACAAAAAAAAAAAATTGAAATTTGAGGGTCAATGTAGATTTGCCGCTAAAAATACTGGACTACTTGGTGAAATGCTTTTTGAATGAGTGTGATATTATTTTTCGGTACAAGTGTGATGTTTATATTTAGAGTAATATTACATACATTGATAACTAATCACTAAAAATGTATCTTAGTCATCTATATACATATTAATGATTTAAATGTATTTTTTCGATATGTATCTATTTACGAAGTATTTTTTTTGAATATTACTACTAAAAAATTGAAGCTCCCTTTTTTATATTTACTCCAATGATTGTAAAATAATAATAATTATTATTATTATAATTATTATTATTACTATTATAATGAGACGTTCTGTTGCTAATTATTTGATTATTTTAAAACTTAGGTCACCCGTCTTATGTGTAGAGGATTCATCTTCGCAATACGCCCAAATCACACCATGAGCGACGCATATGGCTTAGTCATGTTTCTGAATGGCGTTGAGGAGATGCCACAAGGTGCATCAACACCATCTATTCTACCGGTGTGGCAGAGGGAGCTCCTAAAAGCAAGATCCCCACTGCGCGTCCCTCGCATACATAACGAGTACTGTGGGTCGTCAGAAGAAGACAACAAGAGCACACCGGCGATTGCGGAGGATGAGGACACGATCTATAAATCTTTCTTTTTCGACCCCGAAGAGATTGAAGCCATTAAAAAACACCTTCCTCCACCACACATTCAATCCTATTCCTTATACATGATGATCGTTGCGTGTATATGGAAATGACGTACAATTGCACTTCAAGTGGGTCTAGAAGAGCTCGTTCGCTCCACATTAGTGATGAGTTTACGCAACATTCGGGACCTCGACTTGCCCTCTGGATACTATGGAAACACGGTTGCCTTTTCGGGGGTGGTCGTCAAAGCCAAAAATTTATGCGGCAGCACGCTAGGATACGCTGTGGGGCTACTGAATGAGGCGAAGTCTTAAGTGGATGAAGAGAGTGTAAGATCAGTGACAGACCTCATTGTCATCAAAGGACGACCCTTGTATGTATGGAAGTAGAACTACACTATTTATAATGTGTCACGAGCTAAGTATGGAGAGGTCAATTTTGGGTGGGGAAAGCCAGTTTATGGCAGGGCCGTTGGAGTTACTGAGAGCATGTATCATATTTCACTTTTTACAACGATTAGGAATGGAAAAAGAGAAGAAGTTCTTGTAGTGTCAATAGAGTTGCGGGCGGCCGCTATGGAGGGATTTCAAGATGAGCTGAAAAAGTTTACTCAGGGACTTGTAGGAGATTTGTGTGAGCCGCCAGTTATGATTACTTCTATGCTTTAAATCAGAATCATCTTATCTTACAGAAGGTTCTTTGATGGTTGCTGCTAAAAACACTGGTTCTGTAACACCCTGTCCTTTTACATGGCAACGATATTGTCCATTTTAGGCAAAAAATTTCACAGTTTTGTTCTTCCCAGGAGGTCACCCATCATTGCAATGCTCTCGTCCAAACACGCTTAACTGCAGAGTTCTACTAAAATTTCTACCACCTGAGAAAAAGTCTCGTTACTATGTAGGGGTCCAAGATTTTTCTTTTATAGCCTAGGAATTTTCTCTCTCTTTTCGATGTGGGATACCAGAATATCACAATCTACCCCATTAGGGCTGCACATTCCCGTGCAGTAACTTGTCAGCTCTGGTAGCCTGCCAATCCTAATTGACCTGCTCACTCAGCAGCCCGCCCACGTTTCACAGGAGACGGCATGAGCCTACACTCAGAAGTGAGGAGAGTCGGCTCGATACCATCTGTAACACCTCGACCTTTCACATAGCAACGATATTGTCCAATTTGGGCAAAAGTTCTCACGGTTTTGTTCTTCCTAAGAGATCACTCATCCTTGCATTGCTCCCACCTAAGCACGCTTAACTGCAGAGTTCTGCTAAGGTCTCTACTACCTGAAAAAAGGCTTCGTTATAATGTAGGTGTCCAAGATTTTTTCTTTATAACTCAGGAGCTCCTTCTCCCTTTCCGTTGTGAGATACCAGAAAATCATAATAGGTAAGAAAATTTCTAAACTTTCTAATCTCACTCATCTCAAACTCCTTTCAATCCATCTCAAAAAAAAAGAAGAAAAAATTGAACTATGGAACAAAAAGACGTTATGCTAAAAAAAATGGACTATTCATACTTTTGTAATATTCTTGAGTTTTATAACTTCTATGAGTTCTAGAGTATTGATATATAAGTATATGATTTCCTAGTTGTATGACTTGATTTACATGTTTTGATTAATCTAAATTAGATAAATAATGGTTTAAGTAAATATATAATGAAGAATGACCATACTATTAGGACCATGTTCTGAGAATTGTATCCTATGTTTCAAATGATTGTACCGTATGCCATGTTTGTTGTACTTTTGCCATGCTATAAGTAGTTGTACTTCGAGATAGATGTTGTATCATTGTGGGCATTGTCATGTTTGCATTCATAGCATGTTGGAATCCACATTGTTTATACCGTTGTGGGTTTGGGAATCTTGGAGTTTTCATTTCCTTTAGTTTTAAGTTTAGCGCCTCCCTAGTTGCCGATTTTATAAATATTTTGGGATATATTACCTGTAAATACCCTGAGTGCGCCCCTGGTGTAGAAAATTATTTATGATGAAAATGGTTGGACACCATAGGTTCGTCACTAGTATTCTGATTTTTGAATTCTAGACTTCGGGTTGACACAAACGCGGCATCTCAGATCTTAAGGTGGGTTTATTGGTTTGCACATTGGTTTATTTCTTAGCCTGGAGGGTAGCCTCATCACTACGTTGTTGCCATCTTTGCAATAAAACAGCGGTGACATGAAGCCCGGTGAAAGATTTACTATTCGCAACGAGGTTGACGATGGCTTTGGTGATTAACTACTCATAAAGTCTACTCTTATAATTTTCGGCATAGAATTCATGTTGTGTTCTGGTTGTATGTCGGGTTGGGCATTTATATTACATTGCATTATCATTTCTTGCATAATCAGTTACTTTAGCATTTACCTACTTAACATGTTGTATATTTCAAATTTGTCTCTCTTTGATTTTTGTATGTTTTAAGTGTTGTATGAAATGTATTGCGGTGAATTTGCGCCGTGAGATTGGTTAAACAGTTGGAGTGTTTTCTTCTGGACTTTGACTCATAGCATTCGTGCCACAAGTGATGAGAAATAAAAAATTTAAAGGAAAGTTTCCCAACAAAGAAGGATACGACAATCAGGGTGAGCAAATCCAAATGACGCATGAATGAAGAACTAAGCCTTCTTCTTGTTTCTTTATTCAATTTTCGTGCGACCATTGTAATTTTATAATTTCTTTGTGAAACTGTAACGTTTACATATATTGTGGACCAGCGGTGAAACTTTAATGATGTAATATTTTAATGCATATCTATGAATGAATCGCTAGAATACACCTTATTTTATATCTAGGCATATCCCGAGGTGCCTAGAAATCGGGGCGCCACATGTTCATAGTAAGGGTAGAATAAAATGAGTAGCTTGACTTATTTCGGTAATAATCCAGTGATATTTTTACCTTTTTGTTACAAAAAATGTCTTACCATTAAAACTTTAATAATTTACGATTAGTTATATGTTTTATTATGGAGTCGAGATCCTATGCCATACAATACTTTTGTACAGGACTTAAAACGACGTTGTTTTAATAAAGAGTTGGTTTTAATCATGTACTCTTAAAATGAAGTCGCTTCATCACCTGAGAATAATCCCCAAACTTCTTTATTTCAATCATCTCCTCATCCACACATGAATCTCCATAGCAAACAACCATCTCATTTATTGGCGATGATAGAGCCACCTTCATGATATTAAGCCACAAAAAATTGCGTATGCCAATCTCGAACTGCTCTGACCAATCACCACAACCACTCATCGCTGTTATTTGACACTGCCGATGTAGAACGAACTCTTATCGACAAAACTCAACCATCTCTATCAGAACCTGTGTAGCCCAAGAATCTCTTTCCAAATCCATCGTTATCGTTCTGTATCATATTCCTTTCAGTTATTCTAAACCAAATTTCCTCCTTATACATCATTGAGTTGGAGGATGATTATCTTATGTTTGATCCTCAACTCCCTTACTCGATCCCTATAAAGCTTCACTACGGAGAGAGTTTATCTCTCTATCTTTGGCCTTTTCTCTTTTTGTTTCATTGTGCCCATTGATTGGTACGTGAAAGTGTCAATCTAATTTCGCAAATCGTACGAAGCCTCGAATTCGTGTTAAATAATTTGTTTTGTAGTGTTTTTGTTAACAGCATCATAAGCGATGAAGTTGAAAGGAAAATGATGTAAAAAGGGACAAAAATGAGAAAAAAAATGACAAAAAGGAGAAAATGGAACAAAATGAAAATTTCGAAGCAAAAACTGTCCAGGTGGACCCAGAAGCATTTGGACGAAATTCCAACAGAGAAATTTGCGTCCGAACGGACATGAGCAACATCCGAACAAAAAGCGTCTGAATGAACTGTACTTGCATTTGAACAGACGGGAGTTGTCACTGTTCGAATGAAACAATGCAACTAAAGGCGTAAGGCACATCTATAAATAAATGGCATGGGCAATCAAATGGAATATTTTATAAATCAGAAGAGAAGATCGAGAAGATCAAGTGGAAACCAATCGGGAGGCTCGAGAATTAATTTTTCACCTATTTCGCATGGATTCGAACCGCAACATGAGCGACTACACTCTTTTTTTGTTTTTTAAGGGATGATGAACCCTAGTTTGGTAATTTAGGATTAGTTCAAACTTCTTATTTCATCTTTAATTTGGATTCAATTCGTTGTATGATTTTTTGAGACGTTGACTTTTGATCAACAAAATTTTAATTTAATTATATTATTTTCGTTTTTATTTTCTGTGATTATAAAAACGAGATCAGGCAACTGTTATATTCTCTTCTCGATATTAGGATGAGAAATATTTTATACTTCAATAGGACGGGTCATACTTCAGACTATCTATACAAAAATTTTAGACAGAATATGCCATGTTCAGGTTTGGGTTTAGGTTTATCTTCTTGATAATTCATATCGGTCTTGTAGTCGTTATTGAATTAGGTTAAATCGATTAAAACAAAATAGAGTTTGAATGAAACTAAAATACTGATTAGGGAGAATTCAAATCCTTAGAAAATCTTCTCAAATCTTATCTTTTATTTTGGATTAATTAATTTCAGTTTTTCTTCATTGGATTAAATCAACCATCTTTTCCTAAAAAGAAAAATCAAAGAAAACAATTTTTGATAAATAACTTGTAGCTCCCCTAAATTCTTGCAAAACGATATCTGGACTTTAACCATTATTCTACGAATTAGTAATTAATTTAAGAATTTAAATATTTATTTTTAATACGGTACAATACGCATCACCCATTCGTAGGCCAGAATTGGCCAAAAACTATCATAATTTTGAAAGAGAGTTTTCACATAGTAACACGTTACTTACATACAAACAACTTGTCAAAAAATACAGAGAAAAAAAGAAGAGGGGAAACACACAAACCACCTAAATTTTCAAAATTTCGATGAAATTTACTAATTTCATGCAAACCACAAAAAATTGAGCTTCATTTGTCCTCACCCATCTAAATCTCTAGCTTTGTTATACCTATAAATGAGATGGTTGTTTCTATGGAGATCCACGTGTGGAGAAGGAGATGGTTGGACTAAGGGAGTTTGGAAATTATTCTTAGGCAGCGAAACAACGTCATTTTAAGCAATGCACAAAGTATTGTATGGAAGATAATCTTGGCTCTTTATTATGCAAGCATGTAGTTGAACTGATTTCTTAAAAAAATAAGTTTACATATTTAAATTAAGAACCAATCACAAGTTATTAGAGTCTTACCAATAAGAAATTGTGTTATTTTTATTTTTTTGGACAATGTATGTTCTTAGCATTAAGGTTTAAGTAACTTGTAATTAGTTCTATCATTTAAATTTGTGCACATATATAGTCGTATTAATTTCTAAAAAAATTAACTGCAAGCACAAATTTAATTCATAGAACCAAATTATAAAGTTTTATCGACAAGGATTTGTGTTTTTTTATGTATTCAAAGCACGTTATTTGTTGTTCTTTGCTTAGCAAAAACCCTAATGATAATTTCTCCAATAAATTTTCAACTCAGTTTGCTGTAATCCCAAGTCTTCATTTACCTACCAACCTCTCCCACCTAGGGATGGCAATGAGTCAAGGTGCAGGACCAGAAATGAGCTTCCACATGCATGTTTCCTATTTGATCAGGATTTTAATGAAAAAAAAATATCAAAAAAATAATAGAAAACGGGACAGGAGCATAGATACTTAGATGATACTTTTTAATATTTAAGAGAGTGATATTAATAAGAGTTATAAATAACATAATAAATAAATAATAATAATTAATTTATCAATGAAACTAGAAATACAAATATGTAAGATATAAAGAAGAAAAATTTTAAAAATATATAATATTTTAATGTTTAGACTTATTATATTTTAAAAGATATATTTTTTTACACGTATTTATATTTTAAAAATATTTATTTTATATAATCAGAAACAGAACGAGAGAATAGGATAAAAAAAATAAATACCGTTCATATTCTTTATCGAGGGCAAGTAAAACTTATACATAGCGAGGCAAAAATGTGTGAGAATAAAAATGAAACAGGGTAAGCGAAATTAACATTCTTACTCTTACCAACTCTTTCTCTTCTCGTCAGCCATCGACGTCGTCTCGACTACTTTCCACCTCCTCACTCTGTCTTTCTCTCAATCTCAATTAAAGGTGAAAAAAATGTGACAAGGGTGAGAATAAAAAAATGATTATTATTAGAGTTTTTATACTTAATATTAATTTTATAATATAAAAATTACCAAAAAAAAAATATACTTAAAAAATTAGGTATTAATAAAACAACAACAAATGTTACAAACCCATAAAACATAATTATTAATTTGAAATGAGTGAGTTCAAATTTTTTGATAAAGCTTTATCTTTGTCCAAGTATTGTAACTAATAGAAATAGATTTAACATTTCCTTTCAAATGTAATCCTTTATAGGGACATAAATGGTACCGAATTTGTCCACATCAAGAATGACACATATCGACCGTACGTTGTGATTGGAGGGCTGTGGCGGATTCGCCAATCACCGTCGTTCATTACATATTTGACGCTGACCTTTTTGGGACCGGGAGCGTGCTGCCTAGAAGGGCCGCACGCTCGTGTGACTATAAAGGTTACAGTTTTTGAATATATTTTTATAATTTGATTCGTTTATTATATAGAATTTGTCGAGTTTGTTTAGCATGTAAAAATTCAGATTCATCGAATACCTGTAAATAGATGATTGATTAACATTTGTTAAATAATATTTTATTTTAAATTATAATTTTTATTTATTTATTTATAAAATAATATTAGAAAATAATATCAAATCACTTAGCTACCAATATCGGATGAATCTAAATTTTTATATGTTAAACAAACTCAACGAGTTTTACATAATGAACTGATGAGATCATAAAAAATTATTCAAAAACTGTGCCCTTTAATAGCACAGTTAATTAATGATGATATGCATTTTATTTAATCATGAAATCTCAATATATACATGTTTGTATTTATTTAAAAAGTTAATTAATGATTATATGCATTTTAAATAATGAATTGCTTAGTGTGTAGAGACCTGAAAATTTTAATTTGAAAATAATTTTAAATTTTGATAAGTTTTAAAAATAAAAATTTATAAATTAATATAAAATTAAAATATTAATTTTGATATGATGTGCATACATATATTTGAATTAAATACTGAAATATGAATCAATTGGATTGAAAGAAGTGAACTAGTCAAAATAATAGAAATTTATAAAAAGTAATTAAATAAAATAATTAATTTAAATAATATTAAAATCAATACTATATTGGGTAGAGTAGCAACTTACATACAAGTCACTTAAGCCTATGTTTGGATTAATTTTTTTTATAAATTTTTTAATTTTTTGATTTTTTTAATTAAAAAAATAAATATAAAAATATATTTAAAAAATCTAATTGAAATCAAATAAGTAAGTCTGAGAAATCCGTGCGCCCGAAAGTCTGAGAAATTTAATTTAAGAATAAATTTAAATTTTAATAATTTTTAAAAATATAAATTTATAAATTAATATAAAATTAAAATATTAATTTTGGTATAGTGTGCATGCATGCATATATTAGAATTAAATACTGAAATATGAACCAATTGAATTGAAAAAAATGAACTAATCAAAAATATGTATATTTATAAAAAATAATTAAATAAAATTGTCAATTAAAACAATATTAAAATCAATACTATATTTGGTAGAGTAGCAATTAACATGTCCTATTAATTATGAAATTTATGATAAACAAACAAAAAAAAGTTACTGGGTCATATTACTCATAACTACCGCTTAGTGAAAAATTGTTAATTGACTAATAAAAAAAAATTCTCATACTTAAAATAGTTCTTATTTTCTTTATAAATAAGTATAAAAAGTTATTTTAAAAATATTTTTATATGTATATGTGTTCTGAAAAATTTTTTATATTTAAATATCAAAATATATAAAAAATTTATCATATATTACTATATGAAAATATTCGCATATATATACGTAATATGAGAAATTTTTCGTATATACGTACAATGATATCAAATTTTAAAGTACATATGCCATTTTTTTTTATAATAACAAAATTATTAAGATTTTTTTAATTTTTTTAAACTTTAAAAGAGAAGAAAAAAACCTAACTTTAAACTTCTTACCAAATAAAAAATTATGTTAATTAGAATTTTTTAAAAATAAATTTTAAAATGTTATTTTTGTATTTGTAAATATTTTTATATTTAGCATCAATATTTATTAATAAATCTCGACAAATAAATTATAAAAGCAAAAATTTTCTAATAAATAAATACATTTAATAAAATTTTAAAATATTTTAAAGTTGAATTTTAAAAAATAAAAAATTAATGTGCGAGACGAGTAAAAAGTGCATACTAAATCATTGTCAGTTAATTATTTTGGTGATTTATTTTGGGATACTTAGCACTTTTGTATATTTTTATGATCAAGACTATTTATTATTTAATAATTATTATGTAGATCATTGGTGCATAAAATTAAATTAATTAAATATTAATAGTTATGTAAATAGATTATATTTATTAAAAAATAAATAAATAGTAAATATAATCTTACAAAAAATAGTGTTAAATAAATATAATCAGATCATATAGTTAAAGATGTCCAATTAATTTAATTTTTTTTGTGAGTAATAAAATTAAAAAATAATAAAAACTAAACGATTTAAATTATAAAAATATGTTAAAAAATAAAACATTAAATAAAACACACTATAGTGCCATGATTAGACAAGTTAACCGTGGCTCCCTGACTTCATATTCAGTCATTTGTTTCGGTAGTAAATTTTAGGATGTTCAGCATTAGCCATAAAAAAAAAAAAAAAAAAAAAAAGTGTTGGAAATACTCTTAATAGCCAATTGTTAGCATTTTCCAAACTTTTAAAGACAAATACCATTTACAGGTAAGTATTACTCCACAAATGTGACTGTACTGTATTTTAATCAAGAGTTTTGCTAGGTGTACAGATCCAAACAGATCCTAAGACATTCCAGGGTGGGTAGTATTTTTCATTAATCAAAGAGTATAAATAGAATGAACCCTAAACTTCTCACAACAACAAGCATCAGATTAATTGCTTCAAATCTTCAAACAAGCAAAATGCCACTATCAACCTCTCTATCATTCCCGGTGAGACGAAAGGAGCCAGAGCTGGTCGTGCCGGCGAAGGCGATGCCACGGGAAATAAAGGAACTCTCGGACATCGATGACCAGCAAGCACTTCGGTTTCACTTTCCGATGATCATGTATTACAGGAAGAATCCTAGAATGGGAGGA
This sequence comes from Heliamphora exappendiculata, assembly GCA_034768845.1. NCBI lineage: Eukaryota > Viridiplantae > Streptophyta > Magnoliopsida > Ericales > Sarraceniaceae > Heliamphora > Heliamphora exappendiculata. Next base: position 28,279 of record JAOTRH010052841.1, read on the forward strand.
AAAAACCCTGCGAGGCTCATTAGGGATGCATTGGCCAAGGCACTGGTGTATTACTATCCTTACGCAGGAAGGTTGATCGAAGGGGCCAACAAAAAGCTTATGGTGGACTGCAGCGGAGAGGGGGTTTTGTTCGTGGAAGCCGAGGCGGATGTCCGGCTGGAGCAGCTCGGCAACACCATCTTGCCGGTGTGTCCGTACTGGAAGGAGCTTCTGTGTGATGTTCCTGGCTCTGGAGGGATCGTTGGTTGCCCTTTGATGTTGATTCAGGTGACTTTAATTGTTAGCTCGATTTGATAATTTAAGCTTGGGTTTATATATTTGGCCATATTTGGGTTAGCTTATTTTTATGATTTTTTAATTTAAAAATCAAAAAAAATATCAATTGATTTAGCCTATTAAGTTTTTTTTTTTACTTTTTTCACTTTTTTTCTGTTTTTTCTACGTGATTTAATATTTATTTTTTTACAAAAAATTCAAAATGTTCGAAAGTCACTAAAAAAAAGTTAATCCAAGGGTTTAGGTTAAATTTTGAGATTTTTTTTTATTCTTCCTAAATTTATTTTTTTATTTTTTGAGTAAATTTTTTATTTTTCTCGCGAGTAATTGTAGCCTTCATTCCCTTCAGCAATAATGAGTGTAAAAGTGAAAATTCTTTGGTGAGATGAATCGAAAAAATAAAAAAAAATTAATTAAAAAATAAAAAAAATTATTTAAAAATAAAAATAGATAACATAAAATTTAATTTATTGGTTTATTTAACTTATTTTTGCATTTTTTAAACTTTTTTCATATTTTAATAAAAAAAAATTATATTTTTTGCTCATCACAATTTTAAAGAGCAAAAAAATATATTAATTTAACTAAACAATAAAAAATTACTAAAAATAAAAATAATTAAACTAATAAGCAATTATTCCAAATAGAGAATAGTTTTTTTTATACGAGTTTTTCTATTTTTAGTAAACATGTTTTTCATATTAAGTCAAATGATTATATTTTTAGATTTAATTTATTATGAGAAATCAAAAACAAAAATCAAATAAGATGAGAAAAAAGGCACTTAAAAGTCTTTAACTATTTTTAGATTTTTTTTAGTAGACCTCTTCAAAAATATTAACTCAACCAGACATATTTTTTAGAATCATTTTACAGGAAAAAAAATTAAAAAATAAGAAAAAAGAAATAATAAAAAAGCCACTTTAAGAAAAGGTTGTCCAACCCTAGCTGATTTGAAAGTTTAACGAAATTAAAATTAAATTAAAAAGCTAGGATCACTTTTGGCAATTATAACTGATTTTCATCGCAGAATTAAAGATTATTGACGACTGAATAAATTTTAGTTAGCGAAGAGTATACATTTAGTGTCTAAAATTAAATTTGATCTTCAAGAATTTGGCTTCAAAGCCAATTTTTGGCAGAAAGGATGAAAATCTCTTTTGGTGATTTAATCATGAAAGACTATTTGGTGGCTAAAATTTTCTGGTCACGAATATTTAAAAAATATTCATTAAATCCTTAGAAACCAAATAAACTGCTTGGGAAAAGTTAAAATTGATGGCAACCAAATTGGAATGAATTTTTATTATTTTGAATGTATAGATGAATGAATATTTGTATTTGTATTGTCATAATAATATTTTTTTTAAACTAAGATATTTGGCGACTAATTGGACTCTTTCAGCGACTAATGGTTTTGGTCGCCAAAGGACTGCTTCGACGACCAATACTCTCAGGCAACCAATTCTTTTAGCGGCGGAAAGAATGTATTAACAACCAACTTTTAGTAGAGGAAAGAAATCTTCACCGACCAACAGAACTTTGGTTGGTAAAAACTTTTGGTGTTGGCAACTAAATATTTTAGTTGCTAAACGCTTATGGCAACTAAAAATGGCATATACCGACAAAAATTCTAGTCGCAAAAAGTATAATTTCTTGTAGTAAAATAAGATTTAGTAAAATAAAACAATTATTTTACCATTTATATTACTTTATAAATGAAATATATACAAAAAAGAATTTTGAAATTTGAGGGTCGATGTAGTTTTGCCGCTGAAAATACTAGATTACTGGGTGAAATGCTTTCGAATGAGTGTGATATTATTTTTAGGTACAAGTGCGATGTTTATATTTAGAGTAATATTACATACATTGATAACTAATCACTTAAAACTTATCTTAGTCATCTATATGCATACTAATGATTAAAATGCATTTTTTCGATAGTATCTACTTACAAAGTATTTTTTCTAAATATTACTACTAAAAATTGAGGCTCCCTTTTTTATATTTACTCCGTTGATTGTAAAATAATAATAATAACAATAATAATAATAAAATTATTATTATTATTATTATTACTACTATTATAATGAGATGTTCGCTTGCTAATTATTTGATTATTTTGAAATTTAGGTGACCCACCTTATGTGTGGAGGATTCATTTTCGCGATGCGCCTAAATCACACCATGGGCGACGCATATAGCTTACTCATGTTTCTGAATGGCATCGGGGAGATGGCACAAGGTGCATCAACACCTTCAATTCTACCATTGTGGCAAAGGGAGCTCCTAAAAGCAAGATCCCCACCGCGCGTCACTCGCATACATAATGAATACTGTGGGTCGTCAGAAGAAGACGACAAGAGCACACCGACGATTGCAGAAGATGAGGACACGATCTCTAAATCTTTCATTTTCGGCCCCGAAGAGATCAAAGCTATTAAAAAACACCTTCCTCCACCACACATTCAATCATGTTCCACATTCATGATGATCACTGCATGTATATGGAAATGTCGTACAATTGCACTTCAAGTGGATCCAGAAGAGCTCGTTCGCTGCACATTCGTGATGACTTTACGCAACATTCAAGGCCTCAACTTGCCCTCTGGATACTATGGAAATGCGATTGCCTTTGTGGGGGTGGTCGTCAAAGCCAAAAATTTATACGACAGTACGCTGGGATACGCCGTGAGGCAACTGAATGAGGCAAAGTCTAAAGTGGATGAAGAGTATGTAAGATCACTGACAGACCTCATGGTCACCAAAGGACGACCCCCGTATGTATGGAAGTGGAACTACACTATTTCTAATGTGTCACGAGCTAAGTTTGGAGAGGTCGATTTTGGGTGGGGAAAGCCAGTTTATGGCGGGACCGTTGGAGTTGCTGAAAGCGTGTATCCTCTTTCATTTTTTACAACGATTAGGAATGGAAAAGGAGAAGAAGTTCATGTGGTATCAATAGAGTTGCCAACAGCCGCTATGGAGAGATTTCAAGATGAGCTGAAAAAGTTTACTAAGGGGCTTGAAGGAGATTTATATGAGCAGCCACTTATGATTACTTTCGTCCTTTAAATCAGAATTATCTTATCTTGAAGAAGGTTCTTGGATGGTTGCTGCTAAAAACTCTAGTTCATAGTAAGGGTAGAATAAAATGAGCAGCTTTACTTATTTCAGTAATAATCCAGTGATGTTTTTACCGTTTTGTTACAAAAAATGTCTTACCGTTAAAGGTTCAATAATCTACCATTAGTAATATGTTTTATTATGTAGTCGAGATCCTATGCCATACAATACTTTTGTGCAAGGTTTAAAACGATATCGTTTTAATAAAGAGTTGGTTTTAATCCTATACCCTTAAAACGACGTCATTTCACCGCCTGAGAATAATCCCTAAACTTATTTATTTCAATCATCTTCTCATCCACACATGAATCTCCATAGCAAACAACCATCTCATTTATTGGCGATGATAGTGCCACATTCATGATATCGAGCCACAAAAAATTGCGTACACTAGACTCGAACTAATCCAACCAATTACCACAACCATTCATTGCCGTCACTTGACGCCTGACGCCACCAGTGTAGAACGAATATTATCAATAAAACCCAATTGCACTACTAAAAAATTGGGCTTTTGCATCGGATGATTACCGTCGCAAAAAGTCAATTATCCGTCACAAAAGAGAATTTGCGTCGGCTTTGCGTCGGCAAATGGGGTAGCATATACTGAAGTCGCAAAAAAGTATTTGCGTCAAAATTCTGTCTCAAAAAAATTGCGTCGCGACGGATTGAAAAACATCACAAAAACATTAAAATAGTATTATCAACGGCCACTACTGATACCGTCGCAAAAACAACTCTTATTGCGTTTGCAAACTCCCATCTCAAAAAGTATTTTAGTCGGCCATTTTGCCGTTTGAAATACTTTTCTAATATTTAAAAAAATAGTTATTTGCAACGATTTACATCACAAATAACTATTTAAAAATAATAACTAATAAATTTTTCTAACTTCCTGTCCATCACAAAAATATCCAAACTTTTAAATCCATTAAATTACATTAAAATATTAAAAAATACATTTAATCAGTGTAAAACCCATCTTATTCATAAATAATATCAGACAAATAAATTACAATAAATCTCATCAAGAATATAACAGCATAAATATTATTCATCAATCTTCAAAAAAACTAAAAAACATTACAAATGTTCAAATCTATTACAAATTTATCAATGCCACTCAACAAAAGAACTTGATTATTTCAAACGAACAATGTCACCTTCTTCCGCCAAGTAATCTGTTACAAAATAAAATTAAAAAGTCACTTTATTTATATGGCACTTTATCATAAATCTCATTTGCAACATTCGATATGTAATTATAACAAAAATAATAAAAAAATATATGATTAGGAACAAAAGAAGAAAACATACCTTCACTCCAGCATTTCGTATGGCCTGCGGATTTTCAAAACATCCCTTAATAAGAAAAATCAACAGATGATTAGGAACAAAAAATGACTTTTAAGATTAATATCTACCAACATTAACACAATTCCAAAAAACCAAGCATCCACCAAGTTAATGGAGGGGAGTAAAAAACTGAAATGTTTACTTGAAGACCAAATAAACTCTTCCCATTTACAGTTGTCACTAACACAATTTCAACAATTACATGTGTTATCCACCCTAAAAAGTGCTGATACAAGAATTTGTCAACACACAAGGAAAATGTTAGTATGAAAAGAAATTCATCAAAACAAATGTAAACGAAAAGAAATGATTCTAGATTCGAGAAAGAATTCTTAAAATGGGGAGTACCTGAGCTCAAGTTGAACGGTACTGCTAAACAATCTAGATAGGTAAGGATATAGTTAAATCAAAATCAAAGTGCTCTTATTATCTTGAGAATGCTTCCATGAATTAAAAATAAACAATATCAATCTCTTTTTTTTCCATTTAGGCACAATAGCTAGCCAAGAAAAGAATATGAAATTGTCATTTTCTATTTAACCAATAAAGTTGAGCATTTTCGTTCCTAGAAGTCTTGTTAAAGACAAATTAGGCAAACTTCAAGAAAATTCATCTCTAATGGTTAAGCTAAAAGTCTTATAAAAAAAAATAGCACTGCCAAACCTTCTGCCAAATTTACCACAAAGTTTAGCAATGCAATTTTTCTACCTCATCATGAATGATCTTGATTAAAAAGATATATAAGAGATTAGTGGTGATTGAACTTACAAATAATTCTTGTGCCAAAATGACATGTCAACCAGTGAACCACCATTCTAATCACTGGACAGTATAACATCAATTATGGGAAGACTCCTAGAAGCACAAGTGAACAAAAAAAACTAGCATAACTTTAATCAATCAATAATGAATAATAAATAGGCTATGAAAGAGAACAAAATAAATAAAGCTCAAACTTGGAAAAAGATTGAGAGTTTTATACATCCATTCATTAACCAAAAAATGTAAATTGTCAAAATCACAAAATACGACATTTTTCTCATCCAACATACGACATTTTCTCCTCATTTCCGTATAACTAATTTTATATCTCAACTCAAATATTCATCAACTCTAAGTTCCACAATATATTTTAAGAAACTATCACTAATTAGTTTTGATATAGCACAAATAAGTTGATTTAAGATATTGCAGTGTACTTATTGTTACATACAAAATTTATTCATTTGCTTGATAACATCATGCTTATTTTTATTCACTAATGTCCAGGTTTTCTACCAGTGTGTTTTCCACCTATGAAACCACATTTTATTTTAGGATCAATAAAAAAAAATAACGTTTCTTTGTCGATGTCTGCATTTGGCAACAATTTAGCCAATTTTCATGAAATCATATTAAATGCACAAAACTAAACAAATTTTGATGACTTCTTTGAATTCTTGAATTTAATAATATTCTGAGTTCACTAAACCACGAAATATATATATATTTTAAGCCATAATTACCACTTACTAGTTCCAATCTCCCAATAACAATCAAGGAATAGAAATCCAAATCAAACAACCCTTAAATCAATTAGGATTTTATGTAATCTTTCAACAGAATTTAGGGTTTCATGTAATAATCAAATAAAATCAACACAAAATATCAAATTTAATCTAAATCCTACCTCTTGGAGCCTTCTAATCTCAGATTTCGCCAATAACCCAAGCCCTAAGTTCGGCCCCCTTCTTAGATTCGGCTTCGACGCTTAGAAACGACGCCTTTGTTGTATAATGCTTGAATCCCTCTTGGTTGCCTCCAATTGGGAATTAATCTCACTAATTTCTTAAGAAATCCATGGCTCCGAACTTGAAGCTTCGACAATGACGGAATGAAAAAAAAAAGAAGCAGGGAAGAAGAGAAGAAAGAGAGGCGCGGTTCGGGTGGGCTAGGGTGTTTGGCTCTCTAATCTTTAATGTAAATCATCCATTCCTTCCCTGAAGAAATTAGGGCCAGTGGTTGATTATAAAAAAATAAAAAAAACAAATACTGAGAGAGAAAAGATGAATGAAGAAGAATAGGAAGAACGTGGGATGCTCTGTGTTTGTGCGCCACAGGTGAGGTTGGGGACTTAAGGTCCTGACCTTTGCCTTCTTTTTTAATTTTTCTTTTTTTAACTATTCTAGATTGTTCCACCATACAATATGCATTTTATTTATTTATTTATTTTTATAATAATTCTTTGATATTTTAATTATTCCAAATAGCTCCAATTAAATTTTAATTTATATAATTAATTTTCTTTACAGTTAAAGAATTTATCCTAATTTATTATTCCGGTGTCATGCCATACACCAATCGCCTATATATGCATTATTTATCATTACGAATCATTTTTAAAAATTTAATTGCATTTAAAATAATTAATGATAAAATTATAACATAGAGTCTCCACACCACGCAAGGCGGCGGTGTCGTGATGGAAGCAATAGTGGTGCGATGGATGATGGCGGCATTTGCAACGGGCGATGAGGGCACTCACTGGGTGGCGCGATGAACAACTGCGACACGAGCGGCGGCGGCACAAAATGGCATGAGCAGCGGCAGCATAAGGCGGCCTGAGCCGTGACGACGCAAGGCATTGCGAGCTGCGGCAAGAAGGGACCAAAGTACTGTGACAAAACGCGAGAGGGAGAGGGAAGAGAGAGATAGGGAAGCAACCGTTTAAAATATAAATTTTTTATTTTTATTAAATTATTTTGGATTCGTTTCATGAAATGAATTTATTAAAAGATAAAAAGTAATATTTTATTAAAATATAAAAAACATACTAAATACAAAATAAAGAAAAATAAATTTAGTTTATAAGTTTATTTTAGGTAAATTTTAATTTTTTGTTTTTTTATCTTTTTTATAGAATTTTGCAATTTTTAAAATTTTTTCTAAATAAAAGAAATTTAAAAGATAAAATTTTAATTAATAAAATAAAAATATTTAAAATAAATAAATAACATAAAATAAACAAATTATAACCATTATTCAGACCGTTATAAAATGCACAAATACGTTAATTTATTTTCAACCAAATTTTTTACAATTGCAAAAACCATCTCAAATGATGATTTTATAGCGTCTATTTACTTGCAAAGATAAAATACCATCTCAAAAGATTTATTTTTGCGTCTAACTTTTAACGACGGTAAAAATCATCTCAAAAGATTCATTTTTTGCGATTAGTTTTTGCGTTGGTAAACAAACCATGGCAAATGCTCTATTTTTGCGGCTATCATGTTACGATGGGAAGCAATCGTCTCAAATAACCCATTATTATGACCATTTTTTTCACGAAGATAAAAAACCCCGTCTCAAATGGCCCTTTTTTGCGACCACTTTTTACGACGGTCAAATGCCGTCTCAAATGACCTAATTTTTTAGACGGCAAATCATAGCCGTCACAAAAAGTACTATTTGAAATGGCTCTAACCGCCGACACAAAAAATTTTAACGCAAAAAGTACTTTTTCTGATAGTGTCGCCTCTATCAGAACCTGTGCAGCCCAAGAATTTCTACCCAAATCAATCATTATCGTTGTGTATCCTATTCCTTTAAGTTATTCTAAACCAAATCCCCTTCTAATACATCATTGATTTGGAGGATGATTATCTTATGTTTGATCCTCAGCTCCCTTACTTGATCCCTAAAAAGCTTCACTATAGAGAGAGTTTCTCTCTCTATCTCTCCCCTTCTCTGTTTCTGTTTCATTGTGCTCATTGATCAGTACGTAAAAGTGTTGATCTAATTCCATAAATCGTTCTCCTAAGCCTCGAATTAGTGTTAAATAATTTATTTTGTAGTGTTTTTATTTATAGCATTATAAGTGATGACGTAAAAGAAAAAATAATGTAAAAAGGGACAAAAATTAGAAAAAAGGACAAAAAGGAAAAAATGGGACAAAATGAAAATTTCAAAGCAAAAACTGTCCGGACGAACCCAGAAGCGTCCAGATGAAAATCCAACAGCAGACGGACATGAGCAGTGTCCGGAAAGGATACTTACTAGACAAAAAGAGTTAGGACGAACTGTACTTGCGTTTGGACGAGTGGAGGTTATCAGTGTTCGAATGAAACACAAACCAAAGGCGTAAGACACATCTATAAATAGATAGCCTGGGCAATTAGATGGGATATATCATAAGAAGAGAGGACTGGAAAAATCAACTGAAAGCCAATCTAAAGGCTCGAAAAGTACCAGAAAGCTAAACACGGAGGCCCGGGAATCAGCTTTTCACCTATTTTGCATGTATTCGAGCCGCAACATGAGCGGCTAAACTCTTTTTTTTTTCTAATGGATGATGAACCCTAGTTTGGTATTTTATGATTAGTTCGAACTTCTTATTTCGTCTTTAATTTTGATTCAATTCGTTGTATAATTTTTCAAGATGTTAACTTTTGATCAACAAACTTTTAATTTAATTTTTTTATTTTTTATTTTATTTTCTGTTATTATAAAAATGAGATCATGCAACTGTTATCTTTTCTTCTTGATATTCAAACGTGAAATATTTTATACTTCGATAGGATTGGTCATGCTTCGAATAATCTGTACCAAAATTTTAAATAGAATATATCATGTTCGAGATCGAGTTTATCTTCTTGATAATGCATATCAGTCATATAGTGGTGATTGAATTGGATTGAATTAATTAAAACAAAATAGAGTTTGAATGAAACTAAAACACTAGCTATAGAGAATTCAAATCTTTAGAAAATCTTCTCAAATCATATCTTTTATTTTGCAATAAGTAATTTCAATTTTTCTTAATTAGATTAAATCAACCATCTTTAAAAAAAAAAATCAAAGCAAGCAATTTTTTATAAATACCTTGGAGCTCTATTAAATTCCTGTGAAACGATATCCAGATTTTAACTACTATCCCATGAATTAGTAGTTAATTCAAGAATTTCATTATTTATTTTTGATACGTTATGACACGCATCACCCATCCATAGGCCAGAATTGACCAAAAACTATCATAATGTTGAAAATGAGTTTTCACATGGCAACAAGTTACTTAGATACAAATAACTCGTCGAAAAATACAAAGAGAGGGAGAGGAGAGGGGAAACACACAAACCACCTAAATCCCCATAATTTCGATGAAATTTCCTAATTTCATGCAAACCACAAATAACTTTGCTTCCTTTGTCCTCACCCATCCAAATCCCCAACTTCGTCGTACCTATGAATGAGATGGTTGTTTCTATGGAGATTCACGTGTAGAGGAGGATATGATTGATCTAAAGAAGTTTGGGGATTATTCTCAAGTAGTGAAACGATATCATTGTAAGCACTGCACAAAGTATTGTATGACAAAAAAATTTGACTTTTTATTATGCATGCATGTAGTTGAACTGATTTCTTAAAAAAATAAGTTTACATATTTAAATTAAGAACCAATCACAGGTTATTGAAATCTTACCAATAAGAAATTGTGTTAGTTTAATTTTTTTGGACAATGTATGTTCTTATTATTAAGGTTTAATTAACTTGTAATTAGTTCTATTATTTAAATTTGTGCATATGTATAGCGGTATTAATTTTTAGAAAAAATTAAGTGCAAGCACAAATTTAATTTATAGAACCAAATTATAAAGTTTTACTGATAAGGATTTGTGTGTGTGTGCGTGTGTGCTTTTTTTTTATATATACAAAGCACCTTATTTGAATATTTGTTGTTCTTTGCTTGTCAAAAAAACTCAAATGATAATTTCTCCAATAAATTTTAATGCAAGAGGAAATTTTCAGAATTGTCATATACACATAATATATATGGCCATAGAAATATAAATGTAACATAAATAATCAAACAACTTACATAAAGCACTTTTGATCGTTGATCAACCCAACAACACACGTTTCGGGCCATAGTTTAATTTGGTCCTTTCTTTTTCCAGTAACCTTACTCGAATAACACAAATATAAGTTTGCATGAGTATATGACAAATTGTAAAACAAAAAATAAAATATTTTTTCTAGACAAGTAGAACCGTAGAAAGAATGAAACTTGTCTTACATTATTATAAATTATCATCGACTGTGATTTTGTCCCTGTAAAATGAGACATCGCTAGATTTTTTCAATTTTCTTTATTTCTCATGCTTTTTTTCTCCACTCAAGAAAAAAAACTCTTGATATTGTTGGGAGAAATATAACACTACAAGATACATGCTCGGTGGTCCAGAAATACAAGTCTATTAACTTTCAAATATTACAATAAACAGAATTTACAGAAAATAAAATTACAGAAATAACATGAACAGAATATGCAAATCGAGTCCCGCGAACGCAGTTTCCTTAAGAATGATTCACCGCTTACCAAGGATGTTGTAAGTTTCTCCACCAGTGTCACTATTTCAAGATAAAACGGTTGACCCGAACGTTGGAACACCACTAAAGATCGGCTACTCGAACACAACTCGTCTGCCTTTCTCTCTCTCACAACATACAATTGTAATCTAGTCTCTCTTTCTTTTTCTCCTCTTGTATTCTAGACTCACTCATCTCTTCTTTTCATTTATCATCAGAATACTATGAGAGATCTTATATAGAATTTCTCTCATGGAGGGTAATAAGAAATGAATAAAGAAATCAATTGTCTCAATGAATGGTATTAATTTTTGAGATTCAATTGTCAATTGAATGGCCAATTGAATTGTCAATTGAATTCAAAAATTAATTCTAGAATAATGGCCAATAATTATATAATAAAGGCTAATTGAATTTAATATTTTCAACAGATATATTTGCAATCACAAATAAAAATAAGAAAACTATAAAGTTTATGTTTAATATTAACAAAGTATATAGTGTTGATATGAATATATTTTTCGCAAACCTTAAACCTCTTTGAAGAAAAATACCCACAAAGATATTCACAATCTTCTTGTCTTACATTAGGAGGAAGCTTCTGTAATGCAGTTTCAACGGTCTTGTGGGGAAAGAAGCGTTCTTTGTGAAGCCTATGACGCCACTGCCTATACATTTGTTTAAACTACGCAAATACAGTTTTTCGAACATGTTCAATTTTCTCAAGTTAGAATTTTTCCTAAGAGTTCACAGAATAAAACACAAATCGTCTTATGTTATTACACACACTAAAAAGAAAAAAAGAAAATTACGAAGTAATTCTTAATAAAACTCACTTGTAACCAACACCATAACTTCTCTTTCTCATGTTGTTTAATTTTCTCCCAATTTTCAACCTGTAATGAGGCATACTTCCGGACAATAATTCTTGCCTCAATAATCAATGGTTGAGCATCATTGCCCACTACTCGTAAAGATCTAGAGAAATAATCACACTAAATTTTTTCCCGAATTTCAACTTATTTCCATAAGCAATACCACGAGTTATTCTTCGTGCTTTCTTATTTATAAATAAACCTGGTCAATGAGGATTAACCTTTTGTCATAATAGTAATATCTTAACTATTCAACTTCTCTATCAAATAATTTAAATTCATATGAAATAATAGATAACAATGAATCCAAAATAACTTTGTTAAATTTAAAAGCTATAAGTAACAAATAGCTCACTAGTTGTATTACTAATAAGTTGTCCATCAAGTGTAAGTAGTCCTTGCTCTCTATTTTCACCAGCAATTGAGATGTTAGCAGACAATGGATTTGAAGATTGTGTTGAATGACTAGTTTGTGATCGAGATTCTGCTGTACTTTCATTTCGAGTGTTGAATCGACCTGGTCCTGTCATCTGTCACTAAGCTAATTCATATTAAGTGATACATGATAATAAACTTATTGAAAAAACAAAAGTATGAATCCAGGGATGGAAAAAGTTAACTTACAAGACCCACACAATTAATTATGATCGCTTACTAATCAAAGTTTCCATTTGAACTTGACGCAATTATTAAAACTGAATAAATTTTTTAACAAGAGTAGTTTTTAATAGGTCAAGCAAATAGTTCAGATTAAAGCTTAAAGACAGTCCTATGTATCCTACTATTGTACTACAAGTTCACTCAAAAGTTGATATTCACTTGGAATATTAGTTTAAAACTCAATTAATACTCAAATCCAATTATGAACGAACATATCCACCATTTCAACCAATCAAAATCAGGAGAATCCATATCTTCTGCTTGTTTGATAAATTTGTGATCCATAGTCATACTGGAATGTGCATCACAATTACCACTGTCCATTTTATTCTATGTATGCGGTTGGGAGGTCTGATGTATCGCATTTGGCATTACGGTATCTGTGATAAAACTAATACGATTGGGATAAAACTACTGCCATATCTGTGAGCGAGAGAAATTTATAAAATTTGTTTGTATTTAAACAGGATTAGATTTTATAGATGGAATGAATATATCTTTTACTGTATGATCAATGGCTGTGAAAGGCTGATCTCCAACCTCCTCACTCTGTCTTTCTCTCAATCTCAGTCAAAGGTGAAAAAGAAGGTGATAAGGCCAGGTGAGGACCAGAAAATGGTTATTATTAGAGTTTTTATTACTAAATATTAATTTTATAAATGTAAAAATTGCAAAAAAGTGTACTTAAAAAATTAGGTGCTAATAAAATAAAAACAAATGCTACAAACCCATAAAACATAACTATTAATTTATCTATATTTTGAAATGAGTGGTTCAAATTTTTTGATACGCCTTATCTTCATCCAAGTATTATTGTAACTATATAGTATATATGGGTTTATCATATCCTTTCAAATGCAACCCTTTATAGACATGGCAAAATGGTACCTATGGGAATGAGATATGAAGGGGCAATTCTAGTATTTTCGTTCCTTTGCTGTTCATTGTGTTTTGATTTGGTATCACAGCAACACTTCTCCCAATCCATGGATTTCACCCCAACGAATTCTTCCTCCTCACCAAATTAAACTATCCAATTTCCATCACCTAAACTCTTAGCCACCCTCTTGCACCACTTTATTTGTGAAGTATCGGAGAGACAGATTCTAAATTTCGGTAAGTAATTTTATTTTTATATATCTATTATTATGAAATAAAAATAAATAATATTTTATAGATATTTACCTAAATACTTTTGTAGGAATTTTTTTAATAAAGTTACTTGTTTTTAGATTAAATAAGTTGAGAAATAAAAATAAATGAAATAAAAGTTAAGAGTAGAGTTACTGTAATGAAATAAAAATTAAATACTTTTGTATTTAATTGTAACGGTCATAACGGACAACTCATTAATGACATTATTATCATAATTATTATTATTAATTTAATTTATTTAATTGTATTTTTTTTTTCCGAGACATCACAAAAAGTCTTCACGGTATTGTTCTTTCGAGAGGGCCACACATCCTTGTGTTGCTCTCACCTAAGCACGCTTAACTGCAGAGTTCTGCTAGGGTTTCTACCACATGAAAAAGGGTCTCGTTAAATGTAAGGATCTAAAATTTTTTCTTTTATAGCTCATAAACTCACTCTTTTTCCGATGTGGGATATCAAGATATCACATGGGGAGCTCTAGTTTTGTTTGTTAAAAAGAAGGATGGTACGATGAGACTGTATATAGACTATCGTCAATTAAATAAAGTAACTATTAGGAATAAATATCCCGAATAGATGATCTTTTTGATCAATCAAAGGGGCATCTGTATTTTATAAGATTGATATTAGATCTGAGTATCATCAGTTAAATGTTAGGAAAAATAATATTTTTAAAACAACTTTCAAAACTAAATACACTCATTCCAACAGCATTTATGAAGCTTATGAATAAAGTATTTCAACCTTATTCGGATTCATTAATGATTGTCTTTATCGATGATATGTTGATTTATTCAAAGAATGAAAAAGATCATAAGAATGATTTAACTCTCCAGATCTTAAGAGACAAGAAATTATATGGGACGTTGCGCAAATCTAAATTTTGGTTGAAAAAAATTGTATTCGTAAGACATTTAATCTCGAGAGATGGTATTTTAGTTGTCCCAAGAAGATTGATGCGATAGTGAATTGGGAAGAGACCCAATAATGTGACGGAAGTTCAAAGTTTTCTAGGTCTGATTGGGTATTATCGACAGTTTATACAAAGATGACACGCCTTTATTGGGTGGTTATGAGATGAAAGGCGACCCACATAATATAAGTTGTGATCATTTATTTGTCAAAAATATCAGGTACCATTGCCTACATAGCACTCCGGGCCGGGGGGTATCTAATAATTTCCGTGAAAGTCAAAGTCACAGTTCTTTAAATGGTTTTCACACAAAAATATTAATAAAATTTTGGTTGTACGTAGAAGATGCGTAATATAAACGTTCTTGCATGTGTCCTGGTTTCTTTTTAAAATACAACCTAATTCTAAACTTGGGGCCTAAATAAGGTGACCCAATCCATTGGGCTTTATGGAAAACTGATGTATTCTATACATGTTTTAGGCACTTAATTGGTAGATCATTGGAAGCATAACTTTTTACTATAACTTTGTGAAGAGGGCTTATTTCTTTGGTCATGGTTATGTTGTATGATTTACAATTTATTTTTATGCATTGTTAAAGGGGGGGGAGGGGGGAGTGGGAAGAGTTAAGGGTGTTTCTTTTGAAAGTAAATTATGTATATAGTGGCACTAAAATTACCCAAAAATTTTAAAAAATTATAGTGGGATTAAAAAAAACTAAATACAATGCTTTGAGAGGGTGCGTGATAATTTTTTATTTCTATTTATAAAAAAAAGAAGAGAAGAGATAATTATAGAACTACATTTAAAATTTAAAATTCAAACTACTATAGAGGTACATTTAGAAAATAAAATGTTTGATTAACTTCAAGAAACCAAATGTTGAATTATAACCAAAAGAATCCAATTCAAGGCCTGGTCCATTGAGATTCCTTCAAAAGGAGATTGTTAACACTGAGCATAGGTCCAAGTTCAAAAAGACAATTAAGCCCATTGTATATTATTATGTTGCCCAATCATTTTCCTATATATTTCCTGTGAAATTAAAATTTTGAAACTTGTAAGAGATTGTTGGAAATTATTTTAAGTTTCAAATTTCTAAAATTTTCAAAAGAGTAGTTGTGTCTTTTCATAATAACTTTTAAATCAAAAGTTACTTTTAAATGATGTTTCTTTTAGGAAGAGTCCCTTTGAGTTATATAAATATAAGACTTCTCTCATGTCTTTTATGAATGTTTTAATATTCTCTTTCTTTCTCTCTTTCTATATCTTTATATTACCTCATTTAATGCTTTTGCAACTCGAGAAAGACTTAGCACCCTCACGCGTGCAACATGGAGACACTTCGTGAAATTATGGGTTGTATTTTGGAGCGACAGTGACGATTTTAGAAAATTTTATTAATGGAGTTATTTAAAAATTTAAATTTTATTTATCCTATAAAATAATAATTTTTACATTAATTAATAATTAATTATATATTACCAGCATACTATAAATTAAATTATACGTATCAATTAAAAGTAGAATACACTTTTAAAATAATTATGTTGTTATTTTAACAAAAAATATAAATATATGAACTTTTACAATTGTATTCGATGAAAATTTATATTTTAAAATTAGTGCATAATATTTTAGTCGTTAATAGTATCAAAAATATCATTTTTAATATGTGCAACCAAACATTCGTTGAATCAAACTATACAAATAATTTGGTATTCAATTTTACAAAACGATTGTTAAGCTCTCAAAATTATATATTTATGATTATGAAAAATAACTTAATTCAGTATTTTATATTATTTTAATGAAATTAATTATACACTAGCTAAAAAAATCTTATATAAATATATTTTTTTTTAAATTCATTGGAGTCAATTGAACCCACAACCCCCTTACTGGCGTCACCCCCGTGATGAGGTATTCAACCATCACTACTTACACGAAGGAAGGCGAATCGGGCTTTAGAACAATGCCTTGTCATGCCTTTCATTGATCTCAAAGAATATATTTTATTCCCTATAGTATTTGATTTTCATGTTATAAATTGTATAAATTTAATGATTTATGCATTCTAAATGATTAATCTGATTTGTTAATTAAAATAATATATAATTTTAATAGTTTAATGCCTAAATTCCCAACATATTATAATGTCATTCTAACTAATTATGGAAAAAAAGGGACGGTGTGAGGCTCTTGGTAAGAGATTTTCATCTTTTTGATCTTTTTAATTGTTTTAGCTGTTTTTGTAGAGTATATATTCTTTAATAATACCATATTCTGTAGAGTTTTCTCTTCTTTGTATGAAGGCGTTTCTCTACCCCTCGTAAGGTATCTTGATGTATTTAATATACTTTTTAATCAATTTTATATTAAATTTGTAATGCATTAAATTTTTTTGATATTTTTAAATTGAAAAAATGCATTAATACCCACAAAAATTGGTTGAAGGAACTTTTCAAGTTAGGTTGAAACGTGAATTCGAATTTTTGTTATTGTACGAATCCGTGACTTAATGGTTCATAAATTGATTGCCGGCTATTCAACACCTTTCAAAACTTAAAAACTTTGCTCCAATAAAATCATTTGATGAAGAAGTTTCAACTGCTTTTTCGCCAAAAAAAAAAAAAAAAAAGTCATGTCAAATCTATATAAATTTCTCATTAATTTTCAGTGCATGTGCTTTGGTACTATGAAATCTATTTGTTATGGTGAATATAGTGTATACCTTGTTTTTTTTATTTTTGGTATATCAAAAAAAATGATAATAAGATAACTATTCTCTAAAATACACAGTACTCTTGACATTGTTCCAAATTAATTATTTAATAGAAACCAAGTGGGAGAGTCACACATGACCAGTGATTTCTCCTCTTTCATATCCAGATTAGTCAAGTGATTTCTCTTTTTTTGTACCCAAATTAACCAAGTGTTCAGCACTTTAGTTTGTTCCTCTAAAAATGTGTTTAATTGTTGAAGAACATCTGTGCATAAGAAATCTGGTGTCTTCAACCATTTATATGTAGGAAAAAGTCTGAAGTTCCATTTCTAAGTGAAAAGAATCGAGATAGTCTAACTCTATTTTCATATTCTATATTCCATTCTCATATACTACAGTGTATATGTGAAGTTGCCACATGTAAGCAACTAAATCCATCATAAATCATGTTTGAAAAGAAAGTAGAATCCATAATATAAAGGCCTTGTTTGGACTAAATTGTAATAATTTTGTTTATTTTTATCTTTTGTGAACTTTTTGTTATCATTTAATTAGAATTTTCTTTATTTTTTTAGATTTTCTCAATGGAAGAAATCGAAAAAAAAAATCTTAATCAACAAAATGAATAAAACTCGCTAAAGACAAAAAATATATATATAATATGGCTTATTGACTTATTTTAGTTTATTTTTGTCTTTTTTTAAAAAAAATCATATTTTGCTCAAAAATAATTTACTTTTTCTGCTCGTTTCCTTAAAAAGTACAATAGTTTAATTAAAAAATTAAAAAAATAGTAAAAATAAAAATAAGTAAATAAATAATTATTCCAAATGAAGATCTTTTCAAAAACGAATTAATCCAATTAAAATTATGAAATTTTAAAGTTATAGTGACAAACACACAGGCCCTGTTTGGGCTTAAATTTGGTAAATCTATCTTATTTTTTTGCCTTTTCTAAATATTTTTCATCTTTTGATTATAATTTTTTACTTTTTTGAATTGTCTCGATGAGATGAACTGAAAAGTAAAAAAAATATAATAAAAAGATGAAAAAATTCACTAAAGACAAAAATTAGTAATAAAAAAATTTAACTTATTGACTTATTTTAACTTATTTTTGTCTTTTTTGAATTATTTAGTATTTTGATAAAAAAAAATTTATTTTTTCGACTTCTTACATCAAGATAAAGTTAAAAAGTATAATAATTTAACTAAACGATACAAAAAAATTCACTAATTCTTATTACTTTCACTAACTTAAAACTAAAGAGTTATACCCACTATATCTCCAACCCATTGCAACCTCTCAATATTATTTTTTCATTCCTAACCCTATCAAATATGGGATGAAAATGGGAGAGATCCCAATTGCCTCCCACCCTCCTCAAACTCAGTGCTGTGCAGAAATTAAAGAACAAAACTCCCTCGGAAACGGGCAATAGAGGTTGGTCCCTCTCAAAAAATAAAAAAAGTGAGAATAGAAAGTACATATTCATGTTCTCATAGCCTGTGGAGGGATGAGAAAATGGGGACAAAACATTATTATTGTGGGGTTTCCATATGCAAAGCCCTTTGAAAGGCCACCGCTGTTTTTGTTTTGTTGTGAAAGCGGATAGCAACGTGAGCGGCCTGGCCCGCAGGCGCGGACGACGCACAAGAAGACAAGCACCAACACTCCGCCTCAGTGCAATCATCTGCTGGTGCTGGGCAAATGGGGCAGATTTTGAGATTTTTTTTTTTTTTTTAAATTTTTTTAGTTTTTGTTTTCTTTTTCAAATTGTCTTTATGGAAAGAACTAAAAAGGTAAAACAAAAATGATAAAAAAATTTATAAAATGAAAAATTAAGCAATATAAATTTTAATTTATTGACTTTTTCTGTCTAGTTTGTATTTTTTTTTCATATTTTAGTTAATATTTTTTTTTCCTTTTTCTTTTGATGAAAAGATTAAAAAAATATAATAGTTTAACTAAATAATAACAAGATTTACTAAAAAAAATTAAACAGATAAAATAAATAAATAAATCGTTATCTCAAACGTGCATGGTAAATATTGTGCTTTAAGGTATAGCATTACTTCTTTTTTAATACCTCAAGGTGTTTGGTGTGTAGGCACCTGACTAATTTTTAAAAAATCAATCATATTGTTCACTAGCGAGACACTCATTTAAAATTGAGACAAAATCTCAAATAAAATAATCCAAAAGAGTTTATACCACTTTAGAAATTTTGAACTTAGGATAAAGAAATGAAATTATTGGTTTTGAATCTATTCTTAGGCCCCAATTGGCAACTAGTTTACAAGCTTTTTTTTTTTTTTTTTCTTTTGTATTTTTAGTCAAAAAGTTAAATTGAGTTTAAAGTAGGCTGTTTGATAATTTAACTTTTAAATTACATTTTTTCAAGTTAGTTGTTTGGATAAAAAAAAAGGTTTTTTTTTCTATTTTTTGTTCGAAGTGAACAATTTTCTCCTTTTATATATTTAATATTAACAATTATAAATAGTTGGTAGTATAGTGGTAGTAAATAAGTTATGAATAAATGATATTATTGTATTTTAAATGTTGTGAATTTTTAAATTAAATATTCTAAAAGTTTGTGTTTTGATTTGATTTTTTAACATTTTAACTTTTTATTTTTTTTATCAAATGATCAATCTTAAATTTTTAGTATTTTTAAACAAAAAAAACTTAAAGAACAAGATTGTCAATCAAGCCTTACTATTTGAATTATTGCTGTCACTACTAACTTTACAAGTTGTTCGGAAATTATTACTGTCACTAACTTTACAAGTTAACCGGGCAACGAGGCGCTTCGAACGCGGATGCTAAGACATTTTCCACGCCACCGACGCCTATCCTGCCCCATAAAAGGTGGAACGAGGCGCCTGCTTGTCTCTCACTTTCTCAATTAACCTCTAATTACAAATTTGAATGCACCAACTTAACTTATTGAAAGTTTCTTCTAACCTAATATCTTTTTTGATCATGACCTGATTATTGAATTGAAATTGAAGTTAGAAAATATCGTGGTTACAACTATTTGGTTGTGGATTGGACAATATCCTCTTATCAATTACGTTTGACTCTACCTTCTCTTATCAATATACATACTACCGGTAGACATATGCATGTGTGTGTAAACGTGTATTTAAAAAATAAAGTAAATTTATAAATAAATAAATAAAAATATTTAATTTTAAAATTGTGGGTAATTATAATTTTTAAATTAGGTAATGGAGAAAAATTTTGATGGATAAAATCAAATAAAATTATTTTCGTATTAAAAAATTAACTAAAGGCAATTTTAGTGTATAAGAAATTCACACAACATCAGTCATCACATCAAAAAAGTGTTCTCATTTCATATATTATAAGTATAGATATATGTTAGAATTTAAATACCAATCCTCGAATAAAAATGCATGAAAACACATCTACGCACACACCAAAGAGAAAATCACACGAGAATTTATATGGTTCGGCACAATTTGCCTACGTCCATGGGTGAGATAGATAATTCATTATAATCGTAAAATGAACAATTATGGGACTGAAAACATCACAAAATTCAATCCCCACAACCCGAGTCTTGAAATAAACATTGTTTTCCCACTCAAGAGACACCCCGATGCCTCGAGTATTTTTTCGTCTCCTTTTACATTTTTACCCATTTGATTTACCTCTCCGCACGGCAACTATAATTATAGTGTCCATATTTATAGGCTAACCCTAAAACCCTAACCCCGTATAATTATAAAATTCTACATATATTAGATTTATTATGAATTCATGACTATAATTTAACCCAAATACATTTAAATAAAATACTTATTATACGGGTCCGTAAAATACAAAACATGCGTCCAATAATATGTATATACATATATGTGCATACATATATGAAATATGCTAATGACATCGACAATAAGAGAAAAATATGTTGATATTTGTAAAAATTATAGATTTTATCTCCAAAAATATATTGATGTTAAATTTTTTTTATTTATGTTAAACTCTTAACAACATGTTAAGTTTGATTTTAAAAACTATCATAGGTAGTTCTATGTAACTTTATCCATGTCAAACCAGGTCGCAGTTGGGAGCATAGAGTCCTCATTCGTACTTGTTAGGATTAGGTTTAATCACTTAAATCATTATCAATATACCAACTCAGACCCGTGGGCTGTCATGGAGCTCGACCTGCTTTTTCTCAGTTCAACCCCTTTGGGGCCCAGCTCGTGATACTAATCTTAGCATGTATCTTTCTCACCCTTTTTAGAGTTTTATCCCATTTTTTATGGTATTTTGTTTCTTCTGGGCTTGGCTCACGTTTTCTATGAACTCAATCCATTTTAGATGTCCCAAATTGTGACCGGTGATTTGGTCCATTTTGAATTCGACCCCTTATTAATTTTTTTCTTTTGTGGTATGATATGGCAAACAAACAATCGATAGTGAAACTTTATCTTTTGAACTACACTAATATTTGATGAATGTTAGAATGTCACATTAAATTTGATAAGATGTGTAGTATTACCATATTACTATGCTTCCTTTTAAGTTTCATATTTATTATTGACACACTAACACGATCAAAAATGCTAGAAGGGAAACTATTAATGTCCAAAAATGCTAGATAGGAAACTATTAATGTCTTTCCTCGGCAATAAATCAATTAAGTATTACTAGTAGGATTTCAGCACTAATGTTATCAAGTGTTTGGGGATTGCCTTCAAAATTGGAAAACCCTCTCTCCTTTCGCATGCAAAAGAAAATAAGTGTTTGAATAAGGTGTATAGAATCGAACACACTCTTCTTATAAGAAATAAATTTTATAGTAATTGTAAGATTTGATCCATCCCTTATAAAAAAAAAATTCATCCGATTTTATACACCTTGCTTGTGCACGTAGTTGTGCTTTCACATATAGTGCAAAAATATAATTTTGTTGCATGATAATTGCGAATATGAAATTTTGAATAATATAAACTAGCAATTTTATGCACAAGATAAACTTTTACATAAAAATTATGTCTTATAAACTTTTTTATATTAAAAGTTCTTTTATTGCTTCTAAACTTTTAAAACACTCACAATCTCTAAATTACTTTAATATTTTTTTTTCAACTTTTTATTATTTTCTTAAAAAGATATAAATATTATATTTCTCTTAAGTTGATTTTTATCTCTCCTCTACCATTTTTTGAATAATTATCTCTCCAATTTTGTGATATTTAGATAAAAAAATTATTTTATAAGATGCGATTAAATAAAATAAAAAAATAGAGGTTCAGAATTTAAGATAACATAGAGTTAAAAAAATAAATATGCCTAAAATTTTAACCAAAATGCATATGAACTTATACAAATAACTAATTTGTTATTACTCGTTATTGCTTACATTTATATTTTTAATTTATTCCATTCATCAAAAGTGTTAGGTCCACTCAATACTGTATACAAAAATAATTATATATAAAGAAAATATTATAGATAAGCAGTATTTTAAAATTGAACTCTATAAAAAGATTATAATTTAAAATATTATTATATATGAACGTTAAAATATAATTATATTATAATTTTATATTCAATTACTAGTGTGATAATAGATTTTCTCTAAAATAATAATACACCAAAAATAGAAAAGATAAATAATAGTACTAAATAAGTAGAAAAGATAAATAACTAAAAAATAAATTTGCCCACGATTTTGGAGGCAAGATAAAAAGATTCCAAAAATCCAAGATTGTGATATCTAGTAGAATTCTTCTAAATATTTTAAAATTTTAAAATTATTAGTTGAATGAGTTAGTCAAGTAATTTTTTTTTAAATTCAAATTGTACAAAAATAGAATGGAGTGGTGGAGCTCCCATGCATAAGGCTCAATGATAAAAATAATGGATTTTTAAACTAGAGTCTGATACGTAAGATTTGTAAAATGATTAGTCTCATTTTATATTTTTTTTAAATTAAGTCTTAATTTTATATTACTATACCTAATATGTCCCTAAACCCCATTTGAATATAAATTTAGTCTAAACAAATTCACACCAACAGTTATCGCATTCGCCCTCCCATCTCTGCGAAAACTCTATACCACTATCATCACCAGTCGTTGACGACCTCCGAAGTTGCCATTGCTAATCACCGTCACCACCACTGCTCGTGAGTCACTTTTGTCGCCAATGCGTCATGCCCTCATCACTAAAGCCCTAGCCGTTAAAACCCTAACCCATTTCCTCTCATTTTCAATCTTTACGTTACCCCCTCTTGTTGGGAGAATTTCCAACGCCGACATAAAATACATGCTCGGGGATCTAGAAAATACATCTTTATTAAACTTTCAACAATTTACAGAATCTGAAATTACAGAGAATGAAATAACAGGAAAACATAAATGGAATTTGCAAACCGAGTCCTACTATCGCAGTTTCCTTAAGAATGATTCGCCGCCTACCGAGGGTGTTGTAAGGATTTCACCGGCGTCACTCTCCCAGGA
>JAOTRH010052842.1:0-19213 GCA_034768845.1 Heliamphora exappendiculata
TAAAAATAAAAATAAATTAATAAATTAAATTTTATGTTTTTATTTTACTTATTTTTGTATTTAGTAATTTTTAATTTCTTAATTAAAAATTTTTAAATAAATTTTTGTAATTAAACAAAAAACAAAAAATAAAGAAAATATGGGGCGTAAATGTGAAAACAAAGAAAATAAGGGGTGTAAATGTGAAAATACTGTTTTTCCATCCAAAAATTAACGAAAAGTTAACTTTTGAACCTAAGTGTTACAAAAATAAAAAAATAAGGGAATGCAGTGATATTTCATATAATTGAGGGGGTGACAGTGATATAACCCTTAAATACATGGGGTGTAAATGTAATTTACCCTAATTTTTTTTGGACTAAAAATGTTAAAAAATTAAGATTATTCATTTGACAAAAAATAAAAAAAATTTAAAAATTAAAATTTTAAATCAAAATAAAATTTTTTAGAATATTCTATTCAAATTTTTACTATTTTTAAAATATAATAATACATCTTATTCATAACTTATTTATTACCACTACTAACTATATATAATTGTCAATATCAAATATATAGAAGGATAAAATTGTCTATTTTGAATAAAAAGTAAAAAAAAAAACTTTTTACCCAAACAATTAATTTTAAAAATGCTATCTTAACAACTAAGTTACCAAACAATCTATTTTGAATCCAATTTAATTTTTTTAGCTAAAAATGCAAAAATATAAAAAAAATAACTTTTAAGCTAGTTCCCAATCGAGCCCTTAGACTATGACCTTGATTAGCAATTTGGCTTTCTTAGCTTTTTGATATGCCAGATTATTATTATATATATTTAATTATATTGTTATTATTATTATTGAATTACTACTACTATTTTTAGTTAATTTTTTTCCTGATATGTTAAATATATTTTTTTTAAGGATCGTAATAAATTTTTATTTTTTAGAAACAAGTTTTAAGAAAAATACTATTAAAATTTTATAATTTTTTAATCTACTAAACCGCCTAAAACTTGGGTTAAAGTTGTCAAAAAATATCATTAAATTTGCTGGTTTTGATGATCAGCGGGTTGGCGATGAATTGTGTAGGGTTCTTTTCAAAATAATAAATAATCGATAATAATGTAAATGTGAAATATACAAAGCAATAAAAAAACTCAAAATAGAGAGAAATTGAGTTGGGTGAAAGAGAATACTAATTGAGTTAAAATATTGACAATATGAACAGCCTATATTAGACTCTCTATTCTGATTATTCCTTGAAGCACGACTATCCCTCCTATTTATAACCCTCAGAAGAATTTTGTTAAGATTGGGATAGGGCTCCCTAAGAAATATAATTAGATCATGAAATGTGATATCAGAGAATCAAAGGATTCCATCCCGAATATCAACCATGTAATGTTCTACTCCAACTCAACTAGGTCAGCCAATGGTTGCCCCGTGGGTACCCAACCCATTCGGATCAAGTATCAGACCCACTCGGGTTGAGTGACTCGGGGGTCACTCGAGTTGCTCGAGTGGGTGAGTTCGTATGGTCTGACAAATCCTTTCCTTACCCACCAAGCCACATGTCTCCTAACGTCCCTTGTAGGATTGTACTGTCATTGTGTTCGTTGTCTCTGATATAGTCTTTCGATTCTCAAGGAATCAATGCTGATATAGTTTGTATTATACATGTTAGCCTTCACTTGGTCTGTGCTGAGTCACATAGTTTGTGCTATGTCATAGTAATTAAGTAGTCAGAGCTATACAACATGTGTTGTCTTCATAACCTGTGTCATGGTAATAATACAGTCTGTGCTGCCTTCATGGTTTGTGCCATGAGAGTATAGTCAAGTAGTCAGGGTTACTGTCATAGTCTGTGCTATGCTTCACAGTTTGTGCTGTGATATATCTTCAGTCGTAGTAATGGGTACACTTCATAGTCTGTGTTATGGGATATTAGATATTCTTTATATAGTTGCTCTCACTACTAGACACCCAAGCTACTGGTACTTCAGTGGCTTGGCTTTCCATAACCCATGTGAAATGATTGAGTCCTTTGGAGAGCCCGGGGCGAATTCGAGAAGCTTCTCTCCACGTAATTTGGGCTACAAATATTTCCCCACACTAGTAGTGCTTACCCATTGAGTTGCTCGGACCCACCAAACCATTCGACCATTGAGCCACTTCAAGTCCCCTCGCCGAGCTACATGACCCTTGATCTATTCGACCAGTCGAGCTACTTTCCCCTCGAGCTGCTCGGCTACCGAGTCTGTGAGACCCTGTACCTTTTTATTTTGACATATATAAATGATTACGTGTTTCCTTCATCTTATGTATATCATCGATGCATGATTTATATTTTGGAGTTGTAGAACAACATGCAGATGTGTTTTACGCTTTCTCGGATCTTGTTTAGCCTTGTTTGGTTGGCCTTAGAACCGAAATACCGAGACCAAAAATAGTAGGCTCAAACCCTAGAGTTCGGTCGACTGGACGTCTATGTTCGGTCGACTGAACTATTTTTCTGGAGTTTGGTCAACTGAACCAGGGGTTCGGTCGACTGAACTGTGGCGGTTCACGTTTTTCGAGAAGCTTCAGTCGACAAAAGTAGCCTCTTCAGTCGATTGAACTGCTTTTTTGCCGAGCCTATATGTATTCCAGAGGCTGGAATGTTTGGAAAAGCTTTCTTTTTCTCATTCTCTCTGCCTTCTCTCTACATATTTGACCTGCCCGAGCCTAGTTTTCGTCGATCAGCATGTGGATCCCTACTATCTACGCTGTTAGCTTCGCACTCATCCGGTCAGATTCTCGTTCCGATGAGGTCTGATTTTTTAGGCGTCGGGTTTTGACCCAAAGAGGTAGGATTCTAGATTCTACTGCTGTATTAGGGTGTTATATATAATTGTATGCTTTTTCATCTGTAGAAAATGCATCAAATGCCATATTTTCTATTTAAGTTTTGTTTTCTGGTAGAAAGCATGTTGTTCGTTTTTCTTGGCTTATAGTACTGTATGACATGTGATAGTATGATTTTCAAAAAGTATTCTTGAAAACGGTAGAAAATGGTGATTTTGTAAAAATCTCAACACTTGGTGTTTTGGAGGCTTGGAGCTCGCATTCGGGGTTGAGTATCAGGTTTTGAAACGTTTTGTTGAAAACGAAAAAAAACATTTTGAAAATATTTTGTTGATCTCCATATTGATAGATGGATCTATATACATGTATCATGTATCGTTTTTGAGGAAATATTTTCGTAGTTGAGCTACGGTACTATTTTTTAGAAGATTATCTAAATGTACCGGGATGACGTGTATTTGGCATGAGTTGTCCTCGGTGTAAGTTCAGAAACGTGCGCAGTGTAGGTACTCAGGTCCTTCGGGTTAGTCCCCGTAAATTGAGGCGGTTTGGTGCTTAGTTCTTTCGGATTGTCGCCCATAAATTAAGTGGTTCGTCGTGGTGCTCCGTATAAAACTTGTCATTACCTAGCAGGCCTTAAGTGGCTCAGGGCTAGGGTAATGGACAGGAGTCTATAGTTGCTACCTTTGTCTGTGTGACAGAGTCGGTACATAAGATTTTATTCTTTTTTTCCATGATGGTACATTCCGTGAGGAAACAATGTTTTTGGTTACTGTTTTCCTTCAACTGTAAAATGTGTTTTGCATTGTATAAATGCTTAGTTGTGAAGAAAAAACTGTTTGGAGGTTTGTGAAAAACTTGAGATTTTATGACGTAAAACTTTTTTGGCTCGTGGTTGAGTACGCTCCCACTCTATATGATTGCATATTTTCTACTTTATAGCTTTATTGTCTGTTTCTATTGGGTTTTGGGTCACGGGTAGAAATTTTTGTACAATACCTTTTTCAGGTGATGGTGTGGATGATGATCATGAGTAGCTCTGGTGGTGCCTATGGTGGCAGAAGACTGTTATATTTTTTCTTTTTGGTATGCCTGTTCCTGAAGGCAGGTTTTGTACGCCATAAGACGATATACTGTATGCATGTTGAAACTGTATGTCTTTTATTTACGAGAAATATCTTTTGTTGGGTTTTTCATTGGTTTCAACAGGTAGATTTAAATGTATGAAAACCTATATTTTCATAAAATTGGTGTTTGGTGAATTTTTACGTGACCTTGGATTTTGGGGCGTGACAGAGTCACTCGGTCATCGAGTTGCCTGCTTATTGAGTCGCTTTAGTCAGTCATTTGGGCAATTGGTTTCCTCAGGTCATCCATTTGACGCCAATCAGTTGAACCACTTATTCAAGCCATTCACCCGAGTTATACACAAGTCATTCACTCGAGCCACTCGCTCGAGTCACCTACTCGAGTTATACATTTTGTTTTAACCATCTACATTTTGCCCAATGCATGGGCGCAAGTTACTTGACTTGTATTCACGCATATAGCGTATGTGCCCACTTGCGCGCATGCACGTGGATGCCAGCTGTTGCTCGCCTCGGCTCCCCTAAGCTGGCGCATTTAATGTTTCCCGACTCTTTACATTCTTTCATTCCTCCTTTAAGTAACAGATGGGGCCTCATTCGGTCCCCACATTTTCAGAATCTCCTATCGTTTTCCTCTCTTTTCCTCGTACCTATGGCTTCACACGCTGCTCGTTCTTCATCCACTATTAATGTGGGCGACCGTGGGGCCCACCTGGAGTCTCGATCTACTATACCTTCATTGGAATGGGTCATGGCCGCCTTCTTTGGCGGCAAAAGCGACAAGTTTTGGAGGGCAATTGATTCTTTTGTCCCTCATTCCACTGCGATTGCCCATCCTCTACTCCTCTACCCAGAAGTGATTCTCGAAGAGGTGGAGATGATCACTCCTGCTTTAGTTCCTCGCTTCCAGATAACCTATCCCCCTTCGATCAAGATGCGGTTGCAGACTCCGTACTTGTCTAACTCGAACCACTAGTTATGGGAGCCACTTCAGCGATACCGGTGCCCCCTTCCTGATCGATGCTCTTCTACCAAATCCACTTATGCTTCGTGCATTAGATACTTTTTTAAGGACATTTAACCGTGGGGCGAAGATGCTGACGGGGACAGGGTTGGGTTCCCCAGTGAAGGCAATCGAATAGACCTTTACCTGGCGGCCTTCATATCTTTCTTATTATCCACATTGATCATTCTTGGGAGTCCTCCTGACAGCATCTCCCCAATGTCTTTCCTCTGGCCATTGTACTGGCTCGAGGCGAGCACATTCCCTTGAGTCCTCTCTTCTTAGGCATACTCTATCGCCAACTGGACATCCTGAGGATCAAGATGGAGCGCTCCGTTGGCCAATACGAGATAGTCACATTTGCTACCACGACATTTCTTCAGGCCGTGCTATACGAGCGGTTCCTCAATTTTGCTCATTGCCTCTTCTCTTTACTCATACCAAGAAAATCCAGTCCACTGACTCCGACAGCAATGTTGCCATGGTAGAGATTCTTAGTGACTATCCTTTGATACTCCGATGGAGTGGTCAGA
Source organism: Heliamphora exappendiculata (assembly GCA_034768845.1). NCBI lineage: Eukaryota > Viridiplantae > Streptophyta > Magnoliopsida > Ericales > Sarraceniaceae > Heliamphora > Heliamphora exappendiculata. The sequence goes on from JAOTRH010052842.1 coordinate 5,453, forward strand.
GTTCTGCAAAATACATCTCCTTTTTCTTCAACAAATTTAGTGATTTTTCACCCCGTCCGTACACTACAGCATCGACCGGGGTGGTTTCACCAAACTGGTATTTTGATTCCTCGTAACATCTCTAGCTCGAGGCTGCCTCTTCCCTTGAGAGTTCCCACCTTGTTGTTCTATCCATGCTTCTTCCTGTCTTTTTACCCTTCCTAATTGAGGACGAGGTCGACGTTTTCTCATACCGTCCTGATCGAGTGTTATGCCAATTTGGCTTTGACTAGGGAACTCCAGTGTATCACCTTCATCCCTGCTCATACGTTGAGAGCTACAGGCCCTTTTATGATTGGCCTACCTGTGATCGAGCTTCTCTCTCCAAGGGCGCATTGATCAATGTACTTCGGGCTATTCTCACTACTGGTGATGTAATTTAGATTCTTTTTTTCGATTCCCAACCACTGAAGCCATAGTGGCGGTTGCTCATTCCCTGCTGAAATCCATCACCACATGTCGTTTGCTGAGTAGAAAGCAAGATCGAGGCACCCGCAGCAAGTATGCTATCACCTTCAGTGTTGCTTGAACCACCCAATCTACACTGGGGGTCATTGCTGCTGCCCCTCTCCGAGCAGTTGAGGGTCGAGTTACACGGTACATGGTACAAGCAACGAAGCACACTCTTACACAGGTAGAGGAGGCAGGACCCAGTAATGCCCCACTACAACCGACTGAGGATGAAGTCCCTCCTTTAAAAAGGCTGCGTCAAGTAAGCTATCTTCTCTCTCTCTCTCTCTCATTCTTTTAAGGCAGTCGCTTCTTTTTTTTTCTAAAATTTTCTTCATTCTCTTCTTTTCCCCCTCTTTTTTTTATGTATAGGGGCTGCTTGAGCCTTCTCATCATCGTTCTCGCTCACCTAGCTCAGAGAAATAGGGGAGTGACTTCGAGGACAGCATTCCTATTGCCCAGTTGATGACCACCTGATGGAGGCGCTTGGTTATGTCGCCTGTTGAGGAATATGTAGGATTTGTCGACTCCCCTAGAAAAGGAAGCTCCACCCCTTCGATGTTGCACCCAGAGGAGGTCCTTCCGCTTCCTACCTTAGGTTTTGACACTTCAGTTGATGAGGTTGTTGAGAAGTTAGCTCCTCTACTCGGTACTGAGGTGGAGGTGATGGAAGTGGATAAGATGGATGCTCCCATACGTACAGATTCTCTTCTTAATTTCCAGCTACCCGAGTGGATGAATCTTATGTCGGGGAAGGGTTCGTAAGGTGTTCTGATACAGAAGAACTCTACCTGGGTGAAGAAGAACTCAGTGCCGAAGTTCAAGGGTTGAGGATGGATGTGGAGGCCACTGTAGGAGCCATCTCATTACTCGGCCAGGACCCTGTTGGGGGAGCTACTCACATGGATATAGGCCGCGCTTTGTTTCTTGGCCATAGAGTAGATCTGGAGCATTTGTCATTTTTTGAAGCAATTCATGCTTGTCACCCTGCCACTTTCACGAACTTAGGCTTGATGAGCCCCGCGCTATTGAGCTTCAACCATAATGTGCTCGGTTCTCTAGTTTAGTAGTTATCGAATTTTTATGTTAGGGAGTTAGACCACGTCATGCTGGATGCGGCTTGCAGTTCGGTCGATGACCTGGAGCTTGTGAAGTTAGAACTTTCTTGGCTACGTGCCAGACTCGAGTTGCTTTATTTTATGTTGCATCATTCTAAGTCTCTAGCTCGAGCACAAGAGAAGAAGCTTTTCGTTGATTTAGCCGTGCAGTAGGTTGAAGGTTTAAGGGTTTCCTTGGCGACTGCATAATCAAATTTGGCCCGCGTCCAATAGGAGTTGGAAGAGGAGTTGTCTCAGGTTCCTACTGGCGATCTTGCCTCCTTAGAGATAAGCCTAGATGATAAAACCCTGAAGGGCTTAATGTAGCTTCTCTCATTTTTTTTAATTATTAATGGTGCGCTGTACCCTTTTTGCTTTTCGTATTGGTGAACCTTTTTGCTTGATTTATATTGAATGAAAGAAACTTTATTTTATTTCTTCGTGCTACTTTTAATTTTATGCATAATACTTTTTAATGAACCTAGCATTAATAGGCCCAATTCTACAACCATCACTAACTTTAACTATCTTATAGTACCCACTAGTGTTGCTTTGCACAATCTTGAACGGTCCTTCCCACTTAAAAGAGAACTTGGGTACTCACAAGCCCCTCATGATCAGGTCTACTAGATTCCATACCAGATCCCCTTCTTTAAATTCTCACCTCTGCATCTTTTTATTGTATGCTTTTGCCCTTGCTTGCTGTGTCTTCTCTAGTTTGTCTCTAGCTTTTTTGCTTCTTTGTTCGATTGCTTCTAGGTCCACCAGTCAATGATGTGGACTCCACCCTATACCCAGGGCCATTCTGGCTGAGGGTACTGCCAATTCAACTCGCAGTACTGCTTCTAATCCGTAGACTAATGAGTTTAGCGAAGCTAAGGTGGAGGGACTTTGCATAGTCCGGTAGGCCCATAGTGCTACTAGGAGGTGGTCTGGCCACGCCTTCCCATTCTCTTCCATCATCTTGGTCAATACCCTAATTAAGGTTTTGTTTGTCGCTTCGGCTTGTCTATTCCCCTTAGGATAGTAGGGTAATGACTTGTGGTACTTGATCTGGTAGGAGTCGAGTAACTGTTGAACTTGTTTGTTGACAAAAGGCATACCATTATCTGATAGAATAACTCGGGAAATCTCAAACCCGCATATAATGTTCTCTCTAAGAAAGTTTGCTACTGTGTCAGCCGCCGCCCTCTTCATTGGTATTGCTTCAACCACTTGGTGAACACTTTTGTGACTGCAAGAATCCAATAGTGCCCCCTCACCTGAGGGTGTATTGGCCCGATGAGATCTATGGCCTATGTATGGAAAGGCCACGGGGTCCTCATGCTGTGTAGGTCTACTGCTGGGGGTGTATCATATCCCCGTGCTTCTGACAGCTTGACACTTCCTGACGTGTCTCTTCGCGTCCTTTTCCATAGTGGACCAATAGTACCTAGCTGCTCATATAATCGCTTTCCTCCCTGATGTTCTCCTTGATGGGCTTCTCTCAATAGTTTATATGTCTCCTCATGTGTTACGCATCATAATGGGTTCCCTTCCACGCTTCTTCAGAACAGTTAGCCCTACTCGATGAAGTATCTTGCTGACTATTTCTTGATCTGGGCTGTTATCGCTAGGTCTAGTGAGAGTGCCCCTCCTTGCAAGTATTCTAAATGCAGGGTTCTTGAGTCAATCATTATTTCATTAAGCGAGCATTCATGTCTTATGGTTGCTGCCTGATAATGCACAGATTCCCTCTATAGTCGTGCAAAATCTTTTAACATTTTTTGCCAGTAATACCCTTGCCTTTGAACTATCGTGTATAGACTTATGTTAGCCTCCCCACAAGTCTGCATGTGGATGTGATGTAGCTTCATTTTGGCCTCCTTCTTATCTATGCACTAGGCTAGTAGCCCTCCTGCTGTTCGGTGATATAGCTCTTTCTCAATGAGTGTAATCCGGGCCCGTTTGACCATGAGGATTACTCCCTAGCCGGTATGTAGCTGAGTAACAATGGGTGATCGCCAATCTTCCCAAGGTTGGCTTGGGTACAACCCTAAGAGGGTGGCCGGCTCATGTTTCCTTCTGACAATGATAGTTGTTGCATCCTCTGACAATGGAAAATTTTCCCCCAGAGTAGCCAATGCATCGGGTAGCCTATTAGCTGACCTTGGTACATGCTCGAATCTTACCTCCTTGAACTTTTCAAATTTTTTCTGCAACATTGTTCTGTATGTCGCCAAGGCGACTTATTTTAGCCCGAACTCTCCTGTCGACTGTTTTACCACTAGGCTTAAATCTCTGAGGATTTTCAACCGCTTAACTTCTATTTGCTCTGTTGCTAGTAGTCCCATGATGAGTGCCTCGTACAAACCCTCATTATTCGAGCAGTTGAACTGAAGTTTGTAGGTCAATTCAATCCTCCTATTTGACTCCTGATGAGTCAAAACTGCTCCTGCTTCTCCTGTACCCCATGTTGCGGCACCATCGAACTGTAGGACCCACCACTCGTTCAGTCCTTTTGTGAATACAGTAACACATACCTCTCCCAGCAGTGTCTCGTTAACTGGCTCGATATCTTGACTCAGGAACTGCACCAATAGCTAGGCTAATTCTTGACACTTAATTGCCATGGGTGCCGTGCATACTATGTCAAGCTCGGTTAGAGCTAACATCCATCTAACCGCCTATCCAGTCAGTGCTGGCTTGCTGAGAAGAACTCTGATAGGATCGCACTTGGTCACCACCTCGACTCGATGGGTCAGAAAGTAATGTCTCAACTTTTGCATTGTGAATACTAATGCTAAGCAGTGTCTCTCGAACGGGGTGTACCTTTCTTCGGGGCCTCTTGTCTTCCTGTTGATGTAATACACCAGTCGCTCGACACCTTCAACCTCTTATACTAGCAGAGCTCTGATGGATTTTGTTATAGACGCAAGGTATAGTATGAGTAGCTTCCCTGGCTGTGGGGCGATCATGGTCTGAGGATAGGCCAAAGCCTCTTTTACTCTATCAAAAGTCCGTTGGTGCACTTCTGTCCATCCAAACTTGTATTCCCCATGAGTAGCTTAGAAAAAGGGAAGGTCATCTCTGCAACACTAGGATAAGTGCCATAGGTAAGACGTTTTTCCCAAGAATCCTTTTAGTGATTTCTGAGACCACGGGGGAGGCATCCCCATTATGGATTTGAACTTTTCGTTGCCCGCCTCTATTCCATGTTGATGGACTAGAAAATTCAAAAATTTCTCTACTGTTACCCCGAACGCATACTTAAGTGGATTCATCCTCATTTTCAACTTCTTCCACCTTTTAAATACTGCTTCTAAGTTGGTGATATGGTCTTGCTGCTTCTTCGATTTTACCACTAGATCATCCACCTAATCTTCGATTGTCTAGGGCAACATATCATGAAATACTGCTACCATAGCCCGCTAATATGTTGCGCCAGCATTCTTCAATCTGAGTGGCATGACAGTAGAGTAGAAATTACATACTGGTGTCTGGAACGCTATTTTCTCCGCATTGTCTTGTGCCATTCTGATCTAGTTGTAGCCGCTGAACCCATTCATAAAGGAGAACATCTCATGACCCGAGGTGGCATCTACTAGTGTGTCGATATGCAGGAGAGGAAACTCATCCTTTAGGCACGCCTTGTTCAGATCTCTGAAGTCAACACATATTCTGATCTGTCCATTCTTCTTCTTCACTGGCACTATGTTTTCTAGCTAGGTCGGGTACTGTACGGGCTTTATGAACTTAGCCTTTTGTAACTTCTCAATTTTTGCCTTGATCTTTCCTTCTAGCTTGGGATGATACTTTCGAGCTACTTGCTTCACTGGTCAGGTCTCTAGGAGCACATCCAGATGGTGTGTTACCAATTCTTCATCTAGTTCGGGCATCTTCTCATAGTTCCATGCAAACACATCAGAATACTACCTTATTAATTCGATCAAGCTCCCTTTGAACCCCCCTGTCAACGTTTTGTTGACGTATACTGGTTTAGGCGACTCATTATCTGTGCTCAAGTTGACATCTTCTAACGGCTCCTATTGGGGTTGAGGGCCATCCTGCTTGCAGTCAGGTGCTAGATGTGGTAGAATGACTTCGGTGGTGTCAGGGTTAGTTTCCTGAGAAGTGGTGACTAACCCTGCTCACCTTCATAAATAATAGACCATCTTTCCTCCCCCTCTGACCGTCACAAGCTTCGTCGGTGGTCCGAACTTGAGTTCCCTTATCTTACTAGTTGATTTTGTCTTCATTCTTCCTTTGTTCAAGTCTTCCCACTTTGATATCCTAACTGATCCTGCCTTGTCGATGATTACCTTACTTTTTGACAATTCGTCGAAGAATATGACATCTGCCAGATGGGCCTCCCGATAGTGGAATGGGTTCTTGGTGGCAATAACTTCCTTTTTCTGCCAATAAAATTTTACACATTGAAGGTAACTGGAAGGTACAACACCATACCTATGCATTCAAATCTCCCCAGGATGACATGGTAGCTTGTGTTCGCGTCGATGATATGAAACTGACAAGCATATAGATCTCTTGTAGCCCAAGATTTACTGTGATCTATCCATGTGTCTTCTTCCTCTCTCCACCAAAACCTATCACCGTTATAGATTGGTTGACTATCTTGTCCTTTGAAATTCTTATTCTTTCGAACATTTTCCTAGGCATGATATTAATCGAGACCCCACTATCTAGAAATATACACCTAAACGATACTCTATTTATAACACTAGTAATGTATAAAGGCCGATTATGAGGAAATGAGTATCTTCTGTCACAATCGGTAAACACTATTGCGTTTGAGGAGTTTATGGCTACCTTTCGGAGTACTCTCTCTGAAACCATGCAACCCGAGCCATTAGCCTCCGCTACACGCATAATTTTCTCGGTCACCTCTCTTCGTGTTTTCACTGTGAATCCAAACTGGTCGTAAAACTACTTAAATTTGGATGATTCTTGTAGTGTTTCGACTGGATTCTGTATGCCTCTACAATCTGCTAGTTCGTGAACCTCGTCATCTATTGTTATCGTGTTAACCTCTTTGTCATGCTCAGGGAACGATTTCTTTATGATATCGTTATCCTTATCGTCTGTAAACCTTAGACCGTTAAGCAACGCTCTATAGAGTGCGAGGTGGTCCGATGATAAATGCAATAGTTCAGTCCTTTTATGTCCCTTTTGGGTGGAAGAGTTTCTACTGGTGGGAGCGTCAACTCCTTATCAGCTACCCATTCTTTGACTAGCTTCTTTACCATCTCGATACTGTAAGGATATGGCAGTGCATCATTGTCTCGCCATCTTTTGTTTCGATCATCTCCTTTTTCTCTTTCTCTCTTCTGCCCACCAGAAGCTGTAGAGACCTAGGCTATGTCACTGCGTAAGGAAACTGGCTTAGTAGGAGGCTTGATTGTATTACGGAGGTTTCGAGCTGCTCCGATTTAGAGCTGAGAACGTGGGCAAATTAAGGTTGATGAGATGCGCTCTATACTCTCGTAAAATTCTCTAGACACACATATGTATCAAATAAGTTTCACTGATTGGATCATGGCACTCAATGGCCAGGTCTTGGAATCTTTTGACGTACTCGAGCAGGTCATCCCCCAGCCTTTGTGTCTCTCTCACCAGGGTAAGTGTTGTTACCTTTTCATGAACTTGAAAAAATCTGGTGTGGAGCTTGTTAACTATGTCTTCCCAAGTGATGATAGAGCCGAATGTAAGGTTGACGTACCAACTATAGGCCTTAAGATTTCAAAAACTCCCGCAGTTGCAGTGTATGGTCTCCTCCATAGGCTCTCAATGTCTCCACAAATCTCACCACATGCTCCCTGGCATTTCCCTTTCTTCCGTCGAACTTTATAAACTTCAAGGTCGTATATCCTTCGGGGTAAGGCATTCTCAGTAGATACAGCAGATAAGGCAATTGAATAACTAGATCTGGTAAGGATGGTAGTTGCCTCTTCACCCTCTCTTGTTGGAACATCGCTTGGACGTCTGCGATTGTAGTGAATTGGGCATGTGCCCCAGGTGGGAAGGGATCTGGATTGACAAAACCCTGCATTGTCATCGGGGTTACTTGCGCTTGGGGCCTAGCTTATTTGATGGGCTGTTGTTGATCCACTTGGGTCACCTGTGGATCTGCGGATACCTCTTTTGCTGGTAACCTCTGGAGTAGAGCGTCTGCCCAATTGACATTCGTCACTGCGGTTAAGAGCGAATTAGTCCCGCTATTGCGCTCAAAATGATGGTCTGGCCATCCTAGATAGTCTGGAGTGCGTATAAGAACAGATCATCATGGTTGTGGTTGGAATTTACCTGTTGTTATGCCCCAGGTGCTTCATTGTGCTCATTACTGTTAGAACGACCTTTTGACACGGCTTCTTTTGGTGTTGTGTGTAGTCCGCTCCGAGTACTGACCATTCATAAATTCACCTCACCAGTGGAATCGCCAAAGAATATAGGGTTCTCTTCAGAATAATGAATAATCGATAATAATGAAGAGAAAAAATATGCAAAGTAGCCAAGAAACACATAACAAAAAGAGATCGGGTTAGGTGAAAGAGAAGGCTAAGTGAGTCGGAATATTGACAGTATGAATAGTCTGTATTAGGCTCTCTAATATGATTATTCCTTGAAGCACGATTATTCCTCCTATTTATAACCCTCGGATGAGTTTTGTTAGGATTGGAATAAGACTCCATAAAGGGTATAATTAGATCGTGAAATGTGATCTCGAGAAATCAATAGATTCTATCCCAAAAATCAATCAGATAGAGTTCTACTCTAACTCAACTAGGTCAGCTAACGGGTGCCCTATGGGTACCCAACCTGTTCGGGTCAAGTACCCGACCCACTGGGGTCGAGTGACTTGAGGGTCACTCGAGTCGCTCGAGTGGGTGAGTTCATATGGTCTGACAAATCCTTTCCTTAGCCACCAAGCCACATGTCTCCTAACATCCCTTGCAGGATTATATTGTCATTGTCTTCATTGTCTCTGGGATAGTCTTTCGATTCTCAAAGGAATCAATGCTGATATAGTTTGTGCTATATATGCTAGCCTTCGCTCAGTCTGTGTTAAGTCACATAGTCTGTGCTATGTCATAGTAATTAGGTGATAAGAGTTACACAACATATCTTGTCTTCACGACCTGTGTCGTGGTAATAATATAGTCTGTGCTATCTTCATAATTTGTGCCATGGGAGTATAGTCAAGTAGTTAGGGCTACTGTCATAGTTTGTGCTATGTTTCACAGTCTCTTGCTGTTGTATATCTTCAGTTGTAGTTATGGCTAGGGGTGCATATGGGTCGGTTTGGCTCGGTTTCGTACTAATTTAGTATCGAACTAATTTTTATCGATTCTAATTTTTTGGATCTAGAACCAATCTAATCATATTGTAGAACCAAACCAAACCAAACCAAACTAATAAAAATCAGATTGGTTCGGTTTGGAACCACGGTTCTATAAATTTTAAAAATTACTTTGCACGCATGAAAAAAAAATCACAATATATAAGTTTTAAAATTTTAAAATGAATAATAAATAAAAGTTAAGACTCATACATTATAATAAAAATATAAAATAAAAGTTTAAATAATTATTTTACATTCTATTTAGTAAAAGAAATGACAAATATCTAATAAAAAATTCATAAAAATAAATGATATATAACAAATAAATAACAATTAATAATAATTATCTAATTTAATGACTCTTTTTTTCTAATTTGTAAAGTTAGAAAACTTTTTATTATTTCTACATGAATCTCACAATAATTATATATATAATCTAACGGTTAATATTTTTTATTTCTTTATATATATATTCGGTTTTTGGATTGGTTCAGGTTAATCCCAGACTAACTCAAGAACCGAATCAATATTATCGGTTTGCCTTTTTTAGAACTCATGACCAAATCAATTACTTGTAAAAATCAAACCAACCCAACACATAGAGGTCGGATTGGTTCAATTTTTGAATATTTCGGATTTTTTGTGCACTTCTAGTCAGGGCTATACTTCATAATATGTTCTATGAGATATCATGTATTCTTTATATAGTTACTCTCACTACCAGACACACCTGAGCTACTGGTACTTCAGTGGCTCGGCTTCTTGTAACCCATGTGAAATGATCGAGTCCTTTGGAGACCTCGGGGCGAATTGAAGAGGCTTCTCTCCACGTAATTCAAGCTATAAATATTTTTTCACACCAGTACTGCTTACCCATTGAGTTGCTCGGATCCACCAAACCATTCGACCCTTGAGCCACTTTAAGTCCCCTCGTCGAGCTACACGGCCCTTAATCTATTTGGCCAGCCGAGCTACTTGCCCCTCGAGCTGCTCGGCTACTAAGTCACTCGGTTATCAAGTTGCCTGCTTATTGAGTTGCTTTGGTCAGTCATTTGGGCAATTGGTTTCCTCAAGTCATCTGCTTAACGTCAATCAATTGGGCCACTTATTCGAGCCATTCATCCGAGTCATACATTAGTCATTCACTCAAGCCACTCGCTCGAGTCACCTACTCTAGTTATACATTTTTTTTAACCATCTACAGATTGAAAGAATGATCACCCGCCAAAAGTAGATTGATTGAAAATTTTTCTTCTAACCCGTCTCAACCTAACCCACACGTACCCCTAATTGTATTATTAATTTTTAACTTAAAATCAACTTAAGCCAAATAAGTTTATTTTTAGCCTTTAAGACACCAATTTTTTAAACAAATTTATTTGTTATTTTTTTCTGACTTAAAATAATCTTAAACAATAAATTTAGCTTTAAGCTAAGTTAACAAACAAAACCTTAAATTTTACACAATGTGTTTTTCGACCGAGGTTAATGAAGATAGGCAGGTATAATTGTTTACACCTTTTTTTATTAACTTTTAAAATATTATATGTCATTAAGTACACATTCTTGGCAAATATTATATACCCTATTTAAAATATATTTTACTATATTATTGAGTAAAAAAATACAAGGTAGATATTAACATATATATGATACTCTATGAATACCATATGATTACTAAGCTTGTATTTAGATTAATTTTTTTTAAAATTTTTTAATTTTTTAATTTTTTTTAAAAAATAAATATAAAAATACGTAAAAAAAAAAAAAACTAACATAGGTCAAATCGGTGAACTTTTTAAGAAATTTTTTTTAAAAAAAAATTTCAAAAAAGCTAAGCCAAATATGGGCTCATATGCTGCTAAGAAAATCGTGGTTCTAATTGACGCTAATTTTAGAAATATTTTCATATAAATTATTGTTTCATTAGTAGAGTGAAAGATATTGAGAACATACATTTTAATGAGAAGGTCAATTTCTTATTATTATTAATTTTTTATCTCGTTCTTTTGCATGTATCCGTTTCGTTGGGAATGAGTTTTTTTTTTTACTATTAATAACAAGAGAACGGGAGAAAGCGTTGTGCATTAAAATGCACGCCACGGTGCAGTGTATAGCTTTTGATTTAGTTTTTGAATATATTTTTTTTATTAAATTTATTTATTACGTAGAATTTATCGATTTTCTTATATATGTTAATATTTAAGTTGATTCGATACCCATAACTAAGTAATTGAATAATATTTTTTTAATATTTTTTTACTCAAAGGTTATAATTTTTTTTTATTTATTTATAAAATAATATTATTCGATCATTTACCTAAAGGTATTTGGTCAACTTAAATTTTTATATGAATAACAAATTCAACGAATTCTACGTAATAAACGAATCTAATCATAAAGATATTTTTAAAAATTAAATCGAAAACCATACACAACACCATACTTCAGTGCACAAGCACCTTCCTTCATACCTATTTACAAGTGAGATTTCCGTTTGGATAACTTATTTATTGACTTATTTGGCTTATAAACAGTTAAATAAGTAATTTCGTTTGATTTTTTAAATAAATAAAATTTAAATCAACAAACAAATAAGCCAATAAGTTAAATAAACAACCTTTAAATAAGATTTAAACTAAACATTGTCGCTTATTTAAACAATAAGCAACCTTCAACCTTTAAATAAGATTTAAACTAAATATTGTCGCTTATTTAAACAAATAAATAAAAATAAGCCAAATAAAAAAAATAAACAAATAAACAAATAAGTTATTAAAAACCAAAATAATTAGTCAAACTTATTTATTTATATTTTTACTTATTTTACAATAAATAAATAAACAAATAAATCATCTACCCAAACTGAGTCAATAACCGTATTTGATTTTCACTTCTCATTTTTCTCCTACCCATTACCAATTATATAAGTTAAGTATATATATATATATAGTTTTTTTATTTATTGTTTTTACTTATGTTTTCTTATTTTTATTCTTTCGATTTTAATAATTTATTAAATATTATTTCTCGTTTATCGTATTAACTCTTACTTTCATTAATATCAATCTATTTAAGATTTACTCATATGAGATAAACCTTTTCAAGACTTAAAGTAAAATAGCAGAAATCTGTCTCCACTTCGCTCAACAACCATTTTTAATTTTAATATTACTAATTAAAGGAACAGAAAATATGAATAAATTTTCTTTTTTAGCTTTGCCAAGAGTTAGAGCTTACACTAATCTTAATCTAAAGAACAAAAAACAGAAATCATTCAACCGTTTATTACGGGGTGTTTGGCAAATTTACTGTTTATAAATTATAAATTGTAATTTGTGACAGAAGTTGTGAATGTTTGATAAAAATTATACTTTATAGTTGAAATAAAAAAAATAATTATAATTTGTATCAAAAATTATAAGTGTTTAAAATAAATTATAACTTATAATTAAAAATAATAATAAAAAACTAAAAATAAAAACCAAAAACTTTGACAAACACTGTCTGTACAACTCGAACCACAATAGATAGAAACAAATGTCAAAGGAACTCGAAAATTGAAATAAAAGCCCAGTTTAAAATAATTACTTATTTACTTAATTTATTTTTATATTTTTATTTTTAGTAAAAAAAAATTAATTATTTAATTAAACTATTATACTTTTTGACTCATTTTCTTGAGACATGTTAAAAAAGTAAATTTTTTTAATTAAAATATTAAAAAAAACTTTTAAAAAAACCGAAAAGCCAATAAGTTAAATTTTATGCTTCTTATTTTTGTCTTTGATGATTTTTTATTATTTAATTATTATTTTTACTTTTTCGGTTTAACCCATCATAATGATTCAAAAAACTAAAAAATTTTAGCCAAAAAATATTCTTTTTTTATAAAAGCTAAACAGAAATAAGCAAAACTTAATATTACTACGATGATATTTTTAAAATTTTTCTCGATACAAAAAATCAAAAAAGTAAAATAATTGACCAAAAAATAATTTTTTTTATATAAAACGAAAAAGTGAACTATTTAAAAAAAAATTTTAACTTTTTTCAAAACGAATATACTTTTAAATTTATTTTATGATGATAAACCGAGAAAGTAAAAGAAATTAGCTCAAAACTTCAAAAAACTTAAAAAAAGATGAAAAAAATTATTTAAAAAAACTAAACCAAAAAAAGCCTTAGGGCCCAATTGGCAACTGGCATAAAAATTAGTTTTTTTATTTTTTGTCTTTTTAACAAAAAAAAAAAAGATTCAAAGTAAATTATTTAGTAACTTACCAAATAACCAGTCAATTATTTGGAACGATTTGCAATGTTCATATTCGCATTTAATTATTTCAATGATAAATGTATTATTTCAATTAACCATAACACAAAATATATCATTTGTGTTTGTCTTAAATGTGATTTTTAAAGTTGAATTTATGTAATTTTTTAGCGTGTTGATAAATTTATTAGTAAGGTTAACAAACAAATCTAATGTATTATTTGTGTTTATTTTAGAGGTAATTTTTGAAGTTAAATTTATGTAATTTTTTTAGCATACTGATAAAGATGTTAGTAAAATTAACAAACAAACAGAATGTATTATTTGTGTTTATTTCAAAGGTGAATTTTTAAATTAAATTTATATAATTTTTTGGCGTATTAATAAAGATATCAGTAAAATTAACAAACAAACAGAATGTATCATTTGTTTTTGTCTCGGAGGTAATTTTTGAAGTTGAATTTGTTGTCCTTTAGGAGATAAAATAACGCCAAAATAAATTCATGCTCGGGGATCCAGAAAATACATCTTTATTAAACTTTCAACAATTTCAATAATCTGAA
>JAOTRH010052853.1:0-19212 GCA_034768845.1 Heliamphora exappendiculata
AATTTATTTTGATTAAATATTTTTTCATTTAATTAATTCAAAATTCAGAATTAATTCTCACGTTTTTTCAAGATATCTGATTTTTTTTTAAAAATCATCTTAAACGTGATATCTTGTAAAAAAATAAAATATCTAAAATTTTTCTATTTAATTAAAATTAATTAATTAAAAAAACTCAATTTTATTTTAATTAAAAATTATTTTAATTAAAATTGAATATTCAAATTAATTAAATTAACAAGATAAATAAAATCAATATTTATCATCCACACAATTAATAAAAAAATTTAAAAGCAAGATAAATATAAATTTTGATTTTATGATTCGATTAAAACTTTAAAAAATTTTAGTCTTCTGTAGTTTCTTGTATGTTATTTGTATCAGTATTATTTAATTATATCTGATAAATCATATCAAAAAAATCAAGCTAACCGAAACAGTTTCTTTGTGAAAAAATGCCAGGGAAAATCTACTCAGTCTAGAATTTCGCCAGAGGAATTGTACTGAAAACACTGTTTCGTTTTCTTAGAAAACAGTGCGCCATTGCTGAAACACCTCCACTTGGGACGCTGCTCACGCCTGGAATTGCGCCTACTGTTTCGGAAAAAATGCCACCGCAGCCAGGGCCTTGTTTGGCTCAAAAAACCGAAACTGTTTGGAATCCTTTTGGACGCTACAACAGTTTGGGATAGCGCTGCTTGCTTCGGCCAATCAGCTTTGTGATTGGGCACGTCGTGTTTGGCGCTGGATATTGCTGCAACCGTAGCTTGGGAAAACCACGCCTTGTTGTGGATTAAAAACCACTGGTCCCTAAACCGAAACAGCTTGGATGCTTTTTGGGAACCGACTTTGTTTGGATTGCTTTTTGGCTGATGGGGCGCAACTTGCTTGGATTAAACCGCCTGGGGAATTATTCCTTCACGCTGATTATTGCGCCTCAGCCAATTGGGATGCTGCGGCTTGCTTTGGAATTCCCCAAATTCAAGATCAAATTTGCTTGGGAGGTCCACTGTTTCGGCTTGTGTGGAAACTGCCGCTTGGGACATGCGACTCACTTGGAAACCGGCTGCCGCTTATTCACGCCACAGTGCTCCTTGCTCGTTAATGCCTCAGCCACAGTGTTTGATTGGGACAAAGCTTTGTTGGCGCCGGCGGCTTGGGCGCTGCTGGTTTGCTTTTTGCCGCTACTGTTTGGCTTGGGCCTTGTTGGGATGTCCGGCGGCTTTGGTTGCTTCTTTTTTCTTTTTTGTTTTTTTTTATATATATCCAGAAAAAAAAAAATTTGGAGAAGAAGAAAAATTGAAAAGTAATAAAAAAAAAATTTCACAGCTAAAACTACCAAAATTACCGCCGGTTGCCGCCGCCAACCACCGTCGTTTCTTTTATACCTATTCTTATTTTTTCTTTCTAGTAAACAAGAAAAAAAAAATTTAAAGAACAAAAAATTTATTTTGCATCGAAATCTATGTCCTGTATGCTCAAATTCGATCTAAAAATTAATTAATCTAACACGGTCAACCCATGTGGTTAAAAAATTAATTAAATCATTATTCACGCATTCAATTAAATATTAAAATAAATGATGATTATAAAATCAGGATTAGAACGCCTGCAAAACAAAGTTAGCACAGTTCTAAATCTACCCGACCCCGATAACGGTAACAAAAAATAAAACGGCTCTGATACCAATTTGTTAGAAGCAAAACTACCTAGATCATTATTTTTGAAAACGATTAATCGGTAAAAAATTAACTGGATGGGCAAACGCCGAAACGGACTCCAGATGACGTCGAACGATAAAAAATAAACCCGTGCAACCAAAGTTAATTTAGAAAAATACATCTTGTAGATATAATCTTCAACTACAACTTAATTTCGAGTTGAAACTACTGTCAGATCTTCTAGCGTATTCTTTTATGCGATCCTTGAACGTAGCGTGGGCTATGATTCTCCGAAAACTTGTACCGGTGGAACCCTGATATATTTTTTAAGTCTTGAAAGAAAAAAAATAATATATCAAGAATGATATGAAAATCAAATATAAACTGGTTCAGCCAACCCGCATATTATAGGACTACAGTAGGGACCTATAGAGTAATTATGAGTAAGACTTTCAGTTGAATACAGATACCTACGGGTGGTTCCTATAATTATGGAAAGACGCAGCGATTTCTGCAATTTTCATAAAATACTAAATTATAGTTCATACCACTAAAGAACTATAATTGCACTCTGACCCATAATCTCAAGATCTTATTGCATTGAACTCCTGTTATTAAATGCTTACAATTTCTCCCCACGTTAAGATTCTCAATACCCGCCAATTAAATTTAATTACTGACAATTTAATTTAATCGGCATTTTCATATTCTTTAAGTCTTTCGCTCAACTTATTTGACCGCCGGATAATTAAATTCATTTGCAGGGTTGGCCCGGTCAAAACTTATAAGCATCCTTAATGGGGTATCGTCAATCCCGATCTTTCGGGACATGAATTTCGTCAATAATTAATATTTTTCATATAAATAATATCTCTATCCAACTCACCAGAAATATAAACCCACATGAGATTGCACCCTCTAATGAATCAAAACAACGAATATTAAATATATGCAAATCAATAGTTATTTTCGGATTAAGAGAATAAGCACTATTCATAATAATCTTGGGGTGTGAATTAATTTATATAGTTAGTAGTCAGTACTAAATTAATTATCCCAAACGTTCAGTTCAATACACACAAAGTGTACTAGTATAGAGAGTCGAAACAATAGACGATACTATTATCTATTCTCCGTAACAAAGACAGGTCTACTAAAACTCTGTGCCACAGTCATACCGATGGTATGTCCATTTCCATCTAAATTGTTAACATAAAATTTATATTCTGCAAGAACCTAAAATCTGATTTTCTGTGTGTAAGCCGTACTCTACACACCAGATTAAATACTATACAGAATATCGGACATCCATGTATAACAAATAAATGATATACATACATTACTCATAAAGATTCTCTTAAAATGAAAAACTAATTTTATTAAAAATAAAATTAAATACTAAAAATATGATTTTCAGTATACCAACCCTAACATCGGGAATCTTAACGTGGGAAAAAATGGTAAGCATTTAATAATATGAGCTCAATGCAAGAAGGTCTTGAGATTATAGGTCTGAGTGCAATTACAGTTCTTTAGTGGTATGAACTGTAATTCAGTTTTTTATGAAAATTGCAGAAATCGCTGCTGATTTTTCATAATTACAAATACCGCTATGCGTCTTTTTTTAATTGCAGAAACCACTAGTAGGTGTTTGTGTTCCACTAAAAGTCTTACTCATAATTACTACCGAGATCCTTACTGTAACCCTATATATACGCGGGTGACTGAACCAGTTTGAGACTGATACATCATATATCATATAGTTCATATCTCATATATCATTATTGAGATATTATTTTTGTCTTTCAAAAACTTAAATATATCGGGATTCTGCCGGTACCAATTTTCGGAGAATCGTAGCCCACATTACGTTCGAGAATCGCATAAGGAAATGCAGTAGAAGATCTGACTGGAGTTTCAACTCAGAATCAATTCGTAGTTGAAAATTTGATCTACAAGAGGTATTTTTTTAAATTAACTTTGGTTGTACGGGCTTTATTTTTTATCGTTTGACGTCATAAATTTTTATCTATAGCCCGTTTCGGCATTTGCCCGTCCAGTTAATTTTTTACCGAAAATTATTTTACAAAAACAGTGATTTTGGTAGTATTACCTCCAAAAAATTGGTATCATGGCTATTTTATTTTTTGTTTACGGTTATCGGGGCCGGATAGATTTAGAACTGTGCTAACTTTATTTTGCAGGCGTTCTAATCCCGATTTTATGATCATTATTCTTTTTCATGTTTGATTGAATGCGTGGATAATAATTTAATTAATTGTTTAATCACGGGAGCTGACTGTGTTAGATTAATTAATTTTTAGATTGAATGTGAACATACGGGACGTAGGTTTCAATGTAAAAATATTTTTATATTCTTGAAGTTTTTTTTCTAATTTATTATAAAGAAAAAATAAGAACATGTATGGAAGAAACGATGGTGGATGACAGCGGCAATTGGCGGTGGTTTTGGCGGTTTTAGCCACGGAAAAAGTTTTTTTTATTATTTTGTAAAATTTTTTTTCTTTTCAAAATTTTTTTTCTAGTTAAATAAAAAAAAAAAGGGAGAAGGGACAAAAGCAAACCAGGGGCTAAACAACAAACAGTCCCAAACCGCATAGGCCACGGCAAAAGCTGTTTCCGTTCAACGCTGAAGCCAAACGGGGCGCCATTCCCAACAGTGGCGTCGGCAGCAGTGTTTTTCTTTCCTTCCAAACAGTGCACAAATAGTGCGCAAACTTGATTGCTTTGGGCGTCAGTGTTTTTAGAAGAATCAAAGAAAAAAAAAAGGTGCTGCAGAATTCCCAAACAGCGCCAGCGGCACAAATTCCACAAGCTAGAGCCGCCGATTTTCAATTAGCTGAGGCGACTTTGAAACTTAAAAAGCAAACCGCAGCAATCCACAACCGAGCCAATCAACACAGCAGTGTTTCTCAAACACAGTTGAAGAAAAAGACAGTAGCGCCACACGGTTTCCAGGCAAGTTTTCATTTTTTTTTATTGAAGTAAACAATGGCCAAGTTCCCAACAATTGCGGCAAAGAGGATTCCAAACAGTATCATGATTACTGTTTTAAGTGGCGCAAATTCCGGCGACTTTGAAGCAGCGGTTTCCAAGCACTTTGGTCCAGTGTATTCGGTGGTGATAAGCAGTAGGATTTCGGTGGTAATATATCACTATGATAAACAGCCAAACACAGAAAGTTATTCAGATACAAATTGAATTATTACTGTTTATCCTTATAGGAACAAGAGATTTAAACTCTTAAAAGAGTTTTAATTGGATCATAAAATTAAAAATTATATTTATCTTGTATTTAATTTATTTTTATATTTTAACTGCGTGGATGAGATACAATTGGTTTTATTTTTTTTATTATTTTAATTAATTTAAAATTTTGATTTTAATTAAAATATTTTATAATAAAAAATAAAAATAAATTTTTTTAATTAATTAATTTTAATTAAATGAAAAAAACTTTATATATTTTATTTTTTTACAAAATATCACGTTTAAAGATAATTTTTTAAAAATCGGATATCTTGAAAAAACGTGAAAATTAATTTTGATTTTTGAATTAATTAAATAAATAAATATTTAATGGAAATAAATTATTATTTTTCAAAAAATATGGGACGAAAAATAAAATAAATAAATACCTTTAATCACTAACTTAGCTGAAAATCTGAAAGAAAAACTGTGCATTGATTAAATTTTATTTGCTACGCATTTAAATACGAAAAGATGGTTTGATAAATCAAAATCTTTGGAATCGTGTACACGGAAAAATGTTTGATTCTTTTAGATCGTGTGACTTTTGAAAGATGGTTTGATAAACCAGAATCTTTGAAATCGTGTACACAAATTTTTGTTAATTCTTTCAGATCGTGTGATTTTTGAAATTAATAAATTTATTTTAATTAAACGGATTTTTATAACCCTAAAAAATATTTTAAAATTCTAAATGGGAAAGAAAATTTATTTACAAATAAATTCCGCGGTCTCCATCACCAGTTTGTAGACAATGTAATTAAACCCTGCGTGTTAGCAGTAAAGCTTTCCTCCCAATCGGACAGAATAATTATGGTATCGCCAGTACAAACCTCATTTAGGAATAATTCTAGATAATTGTTAGTGTGAATCACTTCTCCATCTGAAGGGTTCATTGGGAAGCGATTAATTTTAGATTAGGTGATGGTTAACACTTAACTGTATAAAATAGTATTCTCTCCATCTGAGTTACTACTATTATATGCTGGACCAAAACTATGTCAGCTATTTAATTTTACTTGGCATGGTCAGTTGCCTAGATAGTAAAATTAAAAAGAATTGGCATGCCTGATCTTATAAAGGATAGTTGACATCCACCCATCGTGGCATGCTATTCTCGGGTTACTAGGCTACTGGCGAATTAATTTTAAAATGGTAGAGAGAACTAAATTAAAATAAATTTAAAGTTTTGCTCATCATAATTAACGATTTTATTTGATTATGTGATTCTCATGATTAAAATGGCTTTCAACCTACTAGCTTATATTCTCAAAGAAAACAAACTTACGGGACCAAACTATGTTGACTGGAAACGGAACTTGGACATTGTATTAACTGCTGAGGATTATAAGTTTGTTTTAACTGAGATATGTCCACTAGTACCTGACGAGAAGGCTACCGAAAGGAAAACCCAGGCCCATCAGAAGTGGCAGAAACCTGATCGCTCGCTGTTACATTTTAGCTTCAATGTCAAACGTTTTGCAACATCAACATCAGTCTATGCCCAGTGCCTATGACATGATGATGAACCTCAAAGAAATGTTTGGCGATCAAAATCGTGCTGTTAGGCAGGTAGCCATGAGATCTCCAATGAATGAAAACATGGCTGAAGGTACACCAGTTAGGGATCATGTTTTAAAGATGATTAGTCTTCTGAATGAACTGGAGATCCTTAGAGCTGAAATTGACGGGGAAACCCAGGTCGATATCATACTCTAGTCTCTGTCTTAAAGTTGTAAGCAGTTTTTCCTGAACTATTCTATGAATAAGCTCAGCTACTCACTGGCATAACTTCTTAAGGAACTTCAAGCAGTCGAGGGTGTTCTTAGGAAGCCAGGTTCTATGTATGTGGCTGAGAAGGGTTCTTCATCTAAACCGAAAAGCAAGAAGAAGAAAAATGTTTAGACACAGGGAAACATAGGCCCAAAAATAGTTAAAGGACCAAAAGCTGGTGTGAAGAAGTCGAGAGGCAAGTGCTATCACTGTAACCAGTTTGGGCATTAGAAAAAGTAATGTCCTGTTTTCCTCAGTAAGCATAACAAACAAGGTAATTTCTATTCACTAGTTGTTGAAACATGTTTAGCGGTGTTATCTACTGGTACCTGGTGTGTAGATACGGTAACCACTAATCATATTTGCAATTTTTTTACAGGAGTTCTAGAAAACCAAGCAGCTTAATGATGGACAATAATACAAGGGTGGCAGTAATTGCAGTAGAAGATGTCACTCTCAGTTTTAGTAGAGATAGGATACTATTTCTAAGAGATTATCTTTAAGTACCTTCGATTATAAGATATTTATTTTCAGTTTTAAGTTTAAATATTCTGTTCATTTTGGTGACTCTCTCGTTTTGAAGAAAAATAAATATTTTATTTGTTCGGGCATATTGGTGCATAATCTGTATATTGTATCTTCTATCTCTCCTACACTGCAACTAACTGAAATGAATAACACATCTACTTTACCATATAAGAGAGTTTTTTTTCTTTAATGAACCAAACGTTTCTTTAGCACTTATGCTTGGGTCATATTAATATAAAAAGGATAAACAGACTGATAGCAGATGGACTTTTGAGTTCATTAGAAGTGGAGGCACTTCTAGTCTGTGAATCTTGCTTAGAGGGTAAGATGACTAAGAGGCCCTTTTCGGCCAAAAGTTATAGAGCTAAAGAACCGTTGGAGCTGGTTTATTCTGATGTGTGTGGTCCTATGACAATCCGGGCTAGAGATGGCTTTGAGTACTTTCTCAGTTTCATTGATGACTACTCAAGGTATGAATATATTTAGCTGATGCACCGTAAGTCTGAATACTTTGAGAAATTTAAAGAATTCAAGGCGGAGGCAGAGAAGCATTTGGGTAAAAGTATCAAATCACTACGATCCGACAGTAGTGGGGAATATCTCTTTGGAGAGTTTAAAGACTAGTTGTCGTCAGAAGAGATTACATCCCAGTTGACTGCACCTGGCACTTCACAGCAGAATGGTGTAGTAGAAAGAAGGAATAGGACTCTGATGGAAATGGTAAGATCTATGATGAGTTATTCAAGTTTTCCCGATTCATTTCGGGGTAACCCAAGGGAACGAAAGGTGGTCTGTTTTATAACCATAAGGATTAGAAGGTCATTGTTAGCACCAATGCCCGATTCTTGAAAGAGAATTATATTATGGATCACAAGCCCAATAGTAAAATTGTTCTGAAAGAACTGAGAGAAAATACCAGTAAAATGGAAGAGAAATCACAAGTCACGATATTCCATTACCTAGTCGTAGTGGGAGGATTATCGGGACAGGTGCAAATTAAGAACAGGGTGCTGATGCACAGGGTTCAGATTATGCACAGCCTGTTACTGCTAGTACACAGACACAGGTAGTGCATCGTCATAGTGGGAGGGTTGTTCATCAACCTGACAGGTATATGTTCTTGAGAGAGACTTTTGACAAGATTCTGGTAGAACTAGATACCGAGCCCTGTAACTACACTGAAGTACTATAAGACAAAGATGCATATCTTTGGCAAATGGCTATGAATTTTGAGATGAAATTTATGTATTCCAATCAGCTCTGGAAACTTGTAGAGCTACGAAGGGATAAAACCCATTAGATGCAAGTAGATCTACAAGAGGAAGAGAGGAGTAGACGGGAAGGTTAAAACCTTTAAAGTTAGGCTTGTTGCTAAAGGGTTCACTCAGAAAGAAGGGATCAACTATGAGGAAACCTTTTCGCCTGTAGCCATACTTAAGTCTATTCGGATTCTCTTATCCATTGCCACACATTTCGATTACGAAATCTGGCAAATAGATGTCAAGACAGATTTTCTTAACGGAAGTTTTGACGAATGTATTTATATGATACAACCAGTTGAATTCATTGCAAAGGGCCAGGAGCACATGTTGTGTAAGCTTAAGAGATCCATTTATGGACTTAAGCAGGCATCGAGGTCTTGGAACACTCGATTTTGATCAAGCTATAAAATCTTATGGTTTTGATCAAAGTTTGAATGAGTCCTGT
Source organism: Heliamphora exappendiculata (assembly GCA_034768845.1). Lineage (NCBI taxonomy): Eukaryota > Viridiplantae > Streptophyta > Magnoliopsida > Ericales > Sarraceniaceae > Heliamphora > Heliamphora exappendiculata. The sequence goes on from JAOTRH010052853.1 coordinate 8,940, forward strand.
GTGTACAAGAAGCGTGACAAAAGCGTGGTGATCTTCTTAGTACTTTATGTAGACGATATCTTGCTCATCGAAAATGATGTGAGGGCATTATCTACGGTTAAAGTATGGTTATCTGGGCAGTTCGATATGAAGGACTTGAAAAAAGCCAGTCACATTCTTGGGATCAAGCTTATGCAAGATCAGAAACAAATGATGTTGAACTTATCACAAGCAAAGTATATCGATGATATCCTTGCTCATTTTAGCATGCAGGATTCCTAGAAAGGGTTTCTCCATTTCAGGCATGGAATCACTCTATCCAATGATCAGTGTCCTAAGACACTTGATGAGATAGAGAAGATTAAGGTGGTTCCTTATACTTTGGCAGTAGGAAACCTCATGTATGCTATGCTTTGCACTAGACCCGGCATCTGCTTTGCCGTTGGCATGGTTAGTAGATATCAGTCTAACCCAGGGCAGGAGCATTGGACTGCGGTAAAGAATATATAATCAAGTACCTGAAAAGGACTAAGGATTATATGTTAGTTTACCAGGCAGACAATCTAGTACCTTTGGGGTACACAGACTCAGATTTCCAGTCAGACATAGTGCTTGCATCAGGAGACAACCTTGTAGATCCTGTACAAAGAGCTTATCTGCTAAGACTTTTGATAGTCATGTAGAGGACATGGGAGTCAGATATATAGCAGCATGATTTTGAGTATAAGTGGGAGATTGTTAGGGTTGGTATAGTAAAAATCATGTTTTTAGTATTTAATTTTATTTTTTAATAAAATTAGTTTTTCATTTTATGAGAATTTTTATGAGTAATGTATATATATCATTTATTTGTTATGCATGGATGTTCGATATTCTGTATAGTATTTAATCTGATGTGTAGAGTACGGCTTATACACAGAATACCAGATTTTAAGTTCTTGTAGAATATAAGTTTTATGTTCACAGTTTAGATGAAAATGAACATACCATCGGTACGACAGTGGCACAGAGTTTTAGTAGGCCTGTCTTGGTTACGGAGAATAGATAATAGAGTCATCTATTATTCCGACTCTCTGTGCCAGCACACTTTTTTGTGTATCGAACGGGACATTTTAGGTAATTAATTTAGTACTAACTATTGGCTATATAAATTAATTCACACCCCAAGATTATTATAAATAGTGTTTATCCTCTTAATCCTGAAATAATTATTGATTTGCATATATTTAATATTCGTTATTTTGATTCATTAGAGGGTGCGATCTTATATGGGTCTATATTCCCGGTGAGTTGGATAGCGATATTATTTATATGGAAAATATTAATTATTGACGGAATTCACGTCCTAAAAGATCGGAATTGACAATACCCCTTAAGAATGCTTATAAATTTTGATCAGGCCAAACCCTGCAGGTGAATTTAATTATCCGGCGGTCAAATAAGTTAAGCGGAATGGCTTAAGGAATATGAAGATGCCGATTAAACTAAATTGTCAGTAATTAAATTTAATTGGCGAGTATCGGAAATCTTAACGTGAGGAGAAATGGTAAGCATTTAATAACAGGAACTCAATGCAAGAAGGCATTGAGATTATGGGTCAAAGTGCAATTATAGTTCTTTAGTTGTATGAACTGTAATTCAGTATTTTATGAAAATTGTAGAAACTGCTGCGACTTTTTGTAATTGCAGAAACTATCCGTAGGTTTCTGTGTTCCACTGGAAGTCTTACTCATAATTACTCCCCAGGTCCCTGCTGTAGCCTTATATATATACGGGTAGGCTGAACCAGTTTAGATTAATTTTTATATCATTCTTGATATATTATTTTTGTCTTTCAAGACTTAAAAAATATATCGGGGTTTTGTCGGTACAAGTTCTCGAAGGATCGTAACCCACACTACGTTCGACGATCGCATAAGAGAATACGGTAGAAGATCTGACAGGAGCTTCAACTTGGAATCAAGTCGTAGTTGAAGATTAGATCTACAAGAGGTATTCTTCTAAATTAACTTTGGTTGCACGGGTTTTATTTTGATCGTTCTTCGTCAAAAGTTTTTATTTGAAGCCCGTTTTGGCGTTTGCCTGGTCAGTTAATTTTTTACCAAAAATTGTTTTGCAAAAACAATGATCGTGGCAGTAATGCCTCCAACACTGTGGGCCACACATAAGCGAAAACATGTTAGCCAAGAAGATCCTAAGACAAGGATAATTTTGGATGACAATGGAGACAGACTGTATACAGTTCGTGCGGAGATGCCATAAGTGTCAGATTTATGCAAGCCTTTTGCACGTTCCCCCATCTCAGCTGTATACCTAACATCGCCATGGCTATTCTCAGTATGGGGCTTCGATGTGATCGGCAGGGTTACACTGAAGGCATCAAATGGACACGAGTTCATCTTAGTGACCATCGACTACGTTACTAAGTGGGTAGAAGCTGCCTCCTACTCAGTATTGAAAGCCTCTCATGTTGCTAAGTTCATCAAGTAAAACATCATTTGCCGGTACGGGGTCCCTCATGAGGTCATCTCAGATAATGGCTCGCATTTTCAAGGAGAGGTCTTGCATCTTTTTGAAGAATACTGGATAGTGGCTCACAAGTCCTCACCATATCGGTCGCAGACCAATGGAGCGGTTGAGGCAGCAAACAAAAACATTAAGAAAATCCTACAAAAGACCATCAACTCGCACAGGGATTGGCCAGAACATCTGCCATTTGCTCTTTAGGGATACAGGACGTCAATCAGGACTTCAACATGAGCTACACCGTACTTTTTAGTATACGAGATAGAAGCTGTACTTCCCATTGAGGTGAAAATCCCTTCACTAAGAGTAGTGGCTGAGGCCAGTATTCCATAGGCAGAATGGCAGAGGAACCAGATGGAAGAGTTGATCTTGTTTGATGAAAGAAGACTCCAGGCTCTGTTTCATGTACAAGGATACCAAAGGAGGATAGCCCGAGCATTCAATAAGAAGGTCAAGACATGGGATCTCAGAGAGGGGGATATAGTTCTTAAGAAAATCAGAGCTCCTATCTTTGACCTGAGAGGCAAGTTCAAGCCAAACTAATCCAGACCGTTTCTCATCAAAACCATTATGACCGGTGGTGCAGTCATTATTATGGATTTAGATGGCAATGTATTCTCCACTCCAGTTAATCTCGATTAGCTCAAAAAGTACTACCCTTTAGGTAAAAATAAAGAGAAAATAAAAGTTTACTGAGTTAAAAATCGAAAAGAAAACTCAGGCAAAAGTTAGAGCAGCCGCAAGGCCGAAAACCCAAAAGGACGACCTTGGCAAAAGTTAAGGCATCACAAAAGGAGAGTATCAATTTCTGAGTGAAAATCGAGCCTAAACTACGTCATGGCCTAATTCCATCTTTTTTTTGGGATACGTAGACAGCTTCTTTTAAGAAGTTCAGCCACATTTTTTGTTTTTAAGCATATTTGAATCTAAGTAAGACCAGTGTAAATTTATTTCTGAATTTTAATAATAAAGTCATTTAATTGTAGTAAAAAAAACTTTGATAATTTTGAACCTTCTTTTCATTACTTTGATTAAAGTTACAAAGTTTTGAAAATAAAAGGACAGACACGAAAGTCCCAAACTCTACAAAAAAAAAAAAGAAAGCTGTGAAATCGTTAAAACAAAGCAAGAGACCTCAAGTCTTTCTCCTCTTTGTTGCTTGTTTTTCTTCTTCTTTATCCTTCTTCTCCCCATCCTGCATCAGCCATGTCTTGTACTCACCAGGAAGCTCGGGACACTGAAGTTCTTGCATCTCCATCCGTGAACGAGATGGCTAGGCATTCTGATACAATGCAAGAAATGGCGCCCACAGTATGGATGAAAACTAACGACCTCGGATACTGGGAAAGATGATCTGACTATGACCGAACTGTCGCATGATTTGATGGGGGTAATAAAAAGTAGTCTGACACAAACCAATCAATAGGACACCAGGGTGGTCCCTGGTAGTCAGAGTCATGGCAGGGATCCGCCACCAAGGGCACTGCCAGGTGATATCTGGGCCAGTCAGGGATGAGAGATACTGTCGCCAAGCTACCTCAGTGGTGCATATCTGATAGTAGGGGTGGTAAAGGAAAGTTGCGGCACTGTGTCTATCAGTAGGGGTTTCTGTACAAGATTTACCACCTCCATCAGCCAGATCTGCGGCAAAAGTGAGAACAGTGAAAGAAAAGCCATGCAATACGATAAAAGTCTTATGAAGGAAAGGTTTTGGGCTTACCTGAAGAAGTAAGGGGCTGCCAGCAAAAGTAGTGGTCTCACCGCGATGAACGGCATCTAGGCCCAACAGTGTCTCGGCTAAGACAAGTGGCATAAAATCTTTTTCCATCCACATCTGACCCGCGATGTCAACCAATGCACAGCTAACTCGCTCGTCAGAAGGATACTGGGCAAAAAGACAGAAACGAAGAGCATAACGTTGCCACAGCTGAAAACTGAGGTCGCTAAGGTCACCATTAGGTTAGAATCTGTCAATGATCCAGGGTATGTCAAGATAATCATCCCATGTCAGAAGAGAGGCTTCCATCCTAGACAGGCCACAAAACTGTATCACTTGTTAGCGGGTCCAAAGAAAGAAAGTGGGAACCACAACGGAGATTTGCGGAGTCAGGTCCAAAATAGTAGCAAACTCCTCCACAGTGGGGCATAGCTCTTCGAAGCCAAATCGAAAGACATGGGACTACGGATCCCAAAGTTGTGCAACAGCTGCCAGTAAAGATCTGTCAATCCTCACTGTCCTCGATGAGAAAAGGGCATTAATGCCAAAAGGGGCAAAGTTTAGACCCTCAATATGGGAGAATGCCTCAATCCATGAAGAAAGGGAATTAGACATCTGGGTCGGGACAACAGAAAATGGGGCCTCCAGGGTTATATTTATAGAGCATAAAAAGGCTGGAGATCGAAAAGGCAGAAAAAGTATAATAGAAGTGGCGGCCGCTTCCTTGGAGTGGGCGACCGCCAACTTGGAGTGGGCAACCGCCAACTTGGAAGGGTACCGTATAGTGACATTAGCCATTTAACCAGGCGACCACCATGTTGTAAATGCAACCTCCATGTCAGTCTTGTTGGAAATGGCAACCGCCATGTTTAAACATGACGGGTGTGTATCAGTTTGCAGTTTGTAAGATTTGTATATATTTTGACATTTGAATTATGCATCCACGATAGTTTGAACAACAAATAAAGAAAAGTCATACAAATAGATAAACATGAGAAGAAATGAATGGCACGAAGGCCCAAAAATGCATCAGAAAGTGATATAATGTAACTGGGGCATCCAGACCCAATAAACAAAAATAGGGGCACGCAGGCCTATAGAAGTATCGATCAATGGCACGCAGGCCCATGAAAACTAAAATGTATAGAAAGTGTTTCTGAATATGGGAGGGCTCTCTCTCTCACTCTTGCCTCGGGCGGATACAGCGGGAAAAAGGACCGGCCTCCTCCGCACTGTCATCCTCGAAGAATCTATCAAAATCACCACTGTCATTGCTGTCAGAGAAGGAGGATACGACTCTAGATCGGCTCCGAGCAGATGAAATAAATCCTCGAGGACGTGCTCCAGAAGTAGCACGAGACTTATGACCTCGTGCTGAAGATGGGGCTGGAGCATGAGCAAAAGGTTGAGCAGGAGCCTGCGATGGTACGGCGCAAGTGGAAGCTATCGGTGCCTGAAAAGAAGAGGCAAAAGTAAGAATAAAGTACGGTATAAAATGGAACGATGAGATCAAAAAGAAAATACACACTGGAAGAGGGACAAAAGAAACCCCAGCTGTACGTAGAGCTGCATCCTGCTGGCGAATCAAGGTCCGCATACCGCTCACCACTAGCATGAGGCGGTCTAGCCAGGCCTGATCCACCTGCCTGAAGAAACGAAAAAGCTAAGCAGTCTAAATAGGGGAAGAACTGAAAATGAAGAAGTGAAAAGAAGAAAACCTGGGCATGCACCGATCGGAACTCCAAAGCAGGAGGAACTGGGATAGGGATGTCGAAAGGGTACCCGGTAATAAAAGCCGATACAGTCCAGGGCACCTCAACAGCCCCAGTCCCAGCAACTCCAACAGCTCCAGTAGTAGCAGCTCAAAGTTCGATATCAGCAGCCGTAGCCGCAGCAGCACCATCACCGGCAGCCTCTGGTGTCGCCTCCTCCTACCACCTGGGGGAGCCAGGCCAGGTCCTAATGGGCCCAGTAAATGTGCCCAGGCCCAGACGACATAGTCCCCCTCCAGTACCAGTATCTCCGCAGCATGCGTCCTCATGAGCTCCAAAAGAAGAACTACTCGGCTCATATGATCGGTCTAGCGCATACAGGCTAGAGGGACCACTCGGATCTGAAAGTGATCCAGGCCGAGTGACTAGCGAACCACTCGCTCTCCTAGATAATACTCCTATCCAAATGGACTGTCTAGTAGGATCTGTCTCGAAGCAACATCCAGGTTACGCATCAGGTCTTTGCCAGCCTGATCCTCTACCCCTCTCCGGATGTCCCAGTGAAACTACAGAATACAATGAACGGTGCAGTGTATGATAACAGCCAGTGTACAATAATCATTGTGCAGAGCAGAAGAAAACATAAATAGAACAGTGCAGTGAACAAAATTATGCAGAGTACAGTAAGCAGAAAATAATGATACCTGGTCGAGGGTCAGCCAGTCCAGTGAGACCCAGAAGCAGTCTATGTCCTTCCCCCCTGCCTTCTTCCCCTTTAGTCCTCGGGACCACCGGGCGGCTCGGGGAATCACTAGATGGTTTTTCGCAGAGTTTACCGGGACGTGAAACCCAAGGAACTCATAGGTCCACAGCTGCAAAAAGAAGATGTCAGCCAGCAACTAATGGATAACAAAAAATGAAAATGAATGAAAAAGTGCAGAAACTAAATCATACCTCCCAAACCCTTCAGTATCCCCCAATGCTGAGCTCCTGGCGAACAGGGTCAAAGTCCCCATAAAGCAATAGAAAGTGGCGAGAGCTGCTCCTCCCCAGTCATATGAAGCAACCCGGTCAAGACGAGCTAGGGCGCCTAGGTAGTGAAAATGGACAGTGTTCTCCTTGTTCGAAAATAAGGAGGTACCGAACATTTACATCAGAAATCCCCGGGCAACCCACTTGAAGTGGCGGGGCTCGAAGCAATGAAAGTGTTTGAAGCGCTCGAAGAACCATGTATATTTGACATGATCTCTGTCTATCTGTACTGGTACAATTTTGAGCAGATACATCAACGCGTCGGTAGAACGGGCAACGGACGGGTCGAATGGGACAGAGGCTCCTCCAACCCGAATGCCAATAATGAGAGCGAAGTCGAGAGGAGTCAAGGTGGCCTCGAAAGTGGTAAAATGGAAGGTGTTGGTGGTATCCCACCGCCGCTCTGCCAGAGCTGTCAACTATACCCGGTTATTGCTCGTTCTACCCAATAGGGGTATGAACTGAGCAAAGCCAGAGGCATCGATATAAACCTGGCTAGGAGCAGGGAGGGCATCGTACCACTCCAACACCTCCCCAGAGGCAGAACCTCCGAAGCCTCTAACGTAGTGACCAGGCTGAGAAAAAGAAAACAAACAGAAAATACGTAAAGAGCAGATCAAACACATGAAATATGCAGCTAGCTCTAGAAAACTAGGCACCTTAAGCCCTGGTAAACCAGGAAAATCTTTCTAACCCTAGATTTGTGTGCAAGTGGCAATCCTTTAGTTCTTCCAAGCCCTAGAAAACTAGGCACCCCAAGCCCTGGTGAACCAGCCAAATCTTTCTAACGCTAGGTTCATGTGTAAGTAACGATCATTCGGTTCTTTCAAACCCTAGAAAACTAGGCACCTTAAGCCCTGGTATGCCAGAAAAATCTTCATAACCATAGGTTCGTGTGTAAGTAACGATCATTCGGTTCTTTAAAGTCCTATAAAACTAGGCACCCCAAGCCCTGGTGAACCAGGTAAATCTTTTTAACCCTAGGTTCGTGTGTAAGTGACGATCTTTCGGTTCTTCCAAGTCCTAGAAAACTAGGCATCTCAAGCCCTGGTAAACTAGGCAAATCTTCCTAACCCTAGATTCGTGTGTAAGTGGCGATCCTTCAATTCTTCCAAACCCTATAAAACTAGGCACCTCAAGCCCTGGTGCGCCAGGCAAATCTTCCTAACCCTAGGTTCGTGTGTAAGTGACAATCCTTTGGTTTTTACACGTACTAGTAAAATACTAGGCATCCTAAGTTCTGGTGTGCCAGAAAAATCTTCATAACCCTAGGTTCGTGTGTAAGTGACGATCCTTTGATTTTTGCACGTCCTAGTAAAAGACTAGGAACCCTAAGCCCTGGTACGTTAGGCAAATCTCTTTTTAAAAAATAAAAATAAAAACAAAAAATAAAAAAATATTCCCTCAAATATTTGCGTTTTTCCTCTTTTGCCCTGATTTTCTAATTTTTTTTAAAAACATTTTTGCTTTAATTTTCTAAGACTTTCTAAAAAAGTTTTTAGGATTTTTAAAAATTCTCCTTAATTTTCTAGGATTTTCGAAAAGTTTCTACGATTTTCTAAACATTTCTAAAAAAAAATTCTCAATTTTCTAGGATTTTGCTTGTTTTTCTTAAAAAAAAAACTTTTGAAGAAATTGCCCCAATTTTCTAAAACTTTTGAATAATTTTCTTTGATTTTTTAAAGATTTTTGAATAAATTTTCCTAATTTTCTAAAAAATTTTAAAAAAATTTCTTTATTTTTTTCAGATTATTTTTTTTAAATTTTCTAGGACTTTTAAAATTTTTTTCTTGATTTTCTCTTTAAAATACCCCTTAAATTTCTAGAGTTTGTGAAAATTTTGTCTTAATTTTTTAGAAATTATTGACAAATTGCCTCCAATTTTCTAAGATTTTCGAAAAAAATTATTGCTTTAGTTTACATACCACAAAACAAAAATAAAAATTACTCCCTAGTTTTGTGTTTTTCCTTAAAATAAAAATAAAAAATTCAAGCATTTTATTTTGTGATTTTCACTAAAATAATCCCCCTTTCTTTTTATTGTTTGTTCAAATCTTAGTGTTCCTACTGTTTTAATCTCCATAGCAAAGGTACCTGTGCTAAGTTCAAATCGCAAACATTAAACATCAATCATTATCCCTATTAAATTAAATCATCAAAATAAATCATCATTTATCATCATATGGAGGATCCTTAGCATGCGTTTACGTTTGATATATCATAAAAACATGCTTTGGTATTGAACAAGTAAGTTTGGGAAACTTACCGATGGACGCTGGCATGACATATGATGGTCGGGCTCCCGCAGAAGGACATTGGCAGCAACCGCATCGATGGGAGGCTCGTAGCATCTCATCCCGCTTGGAACTCAGCGATGAGGTATTGGAGCATACGTGTGCAGGTCAAAGGGTGCTGGGTGGCCCTCTACAGCGTCAAGATCCAAGAAGTCAGCCACCTCAACCTCGGCAGCAGCAGCCTGTGCCTCGGCAACTGTCCGTGCCTCCTCTTCGACTACATGACGAGAAGCACGCTCCGCCTCAAGAACAAGAGCATCCATTGCAGCAGTAGGCTGCGTGGAGGTGACCCCGCCGGCAGAAAGATTGGAGGTCGTGCCCCTAAGAGTCCTCATGGAAGAATTTCCAGTAGCAGAAGGACCCCGTCGCGCCCCAAGATCATCATCTCCATGGCCTTGGCCCGCTATAAAGAGAAATGGGATCACAAACAAAAGAGTAAACATCGTGTGAAAGCTAGGAAGCAAGAATGAACAAGAAGCGAAGGAACAAAAGGCTAAAAGACAAGGCTGAAGCAAAGAGGAGTTTGAGAGAGTTTGGGAGAACAAGGAAGCTAGAGAGAGAAAGGATATGAGAGAATGAGCCCTCACCTACGCGTCTCAAGGACCATATGTGTGTTTGAAGTTGGCGGTCGCCACTTTTAAAATGAGCGACCGCCATGTTGGAATGGTTTTTACCCAGTGGCCGCCATGTCAGAGTGGTTTCAGCGTGGCGACCGCCAGGTATACAATGGTTATGTCAGGTCAGTTTGCTATTATGACGTTTTAGGATTTTGAGAGCGGCTATTTGGGGCTTTTTAATGTATATTTTGTTATCTTTTCATTATTTGTATGTATTTATTTTATTTCTGAACGCCTATTTTATTAATATGTTTATTATAGACAATTATTTTCTTTTTGTTTTATTAGCAAAAATAATTTTCAGAAAACATAAAGTTTTAATATTTTTATTTCGCGCGTGTGCATTCTTCTAAAAATGATCTTGAGAGCTTTCCAAAAATAATTTTAAAATCTTAG
>JAOTRH010052874.1:0-19211 GCA_034768845.1 Heliamphora exappendiculata
TCGGCCAAAAATGGGTGAAAAATAGTTTTGAAGTTTTGACATACCCTCACTCTTTTAATCATAACTTTTTCTACAAATAGAAATTTTTTGTGAGAGTAATCATGTGGGAAAAAGGACTTCTGGGGCTTCGATTTGAGTACAAGAACGACCTAATTCAGAGTTCGAACGAAGGAGATATGATCAAACAAAGTTGGCCCTACAGAGTTAGTCTAGTCGAGTGGACGTCGGGCGTTCAAGGGCCCAACTTTCTGCCATGTGAGCGCTCGAGCGAGCAGGCTCCGCTCGAGCGCACTGTTGCCCGAGAAACCCTAGATGTTGCTTTGTTTTGAGTTCTAAACCTCCAAACACACAACCCTTTCACAAAATATGTTTCAAACAGTTATTTCTAACCCAAAAACACTAGATTCAAGTCTCAAAACTCCTTTTTAACACAAAAAATCTTCAATTTCATGGATAATCATCTCCTAAGAACCTCCAATTTCATGAAAAGTAACTCAACCCACACACAAATCTATCAATATGTTAATTAAGCATGCAATTGACTCAATTTCTACTCATATACATAAAATATCAACCTAAATCTACGCAAAACATATGAGATAATCTACATCTTATCTTGGATTTCTCGAAAGCTTGTGATTTCTTCAAATCTCCCTCCTAGGGCTTGGTTGTTGAGTTTTCTTGCTCCCTCAAGACTTTATCTTCACTCCCCTTGTTCCAAAGATTGGTATTTGTTCTTGATCTCTCCTAATTAAGCCTCCATCTTCAATTTGAGCGGTGGAAAGTTAGGGTTTCTAGAGAATTCGGTGGGTTTCTCTCAAGAGGAGAGAGAGATGGAAAGGAGGAGAAATGAGCTTTTGTTTTCTCTCATGTGGCTAGCTTAAAATATATATGTATATCCCCAAATCCTCTACAAGGTTCGAGAACTTTCTATACTCAGCCCGATAGCCCGCTCGAGCGGGCCTTCACCGCTCGAACGGTGAACCCTGAACCAGAATCTCAACAAATTTTCTTAAACTAAACTCTAATCTCCAACCTCACTCTTATTATCTCATCTCAACTTTTTTCCATAATTATGTTGTTAATCTTAATCATTATTTTACATCTTAAAAATTATTCCTCAACTCATTAATTCGATTGCTAACGGTCATTTTATTTAAAACGCATATTCAAAGTTTTACACACCACAACACGTAACTGAAAACAACGATTAGGAAAATAAACACGTACCGGGTTATCACAGTTTTGGTTGTTTTAGGAAGTCGTGTGGTGGCCTTGGGAGGTTGTGTTGTGGCCTCAGGTCTTTGTTTAGGTCTTATTGTCATCCTTGAGGGTGACGTGCTTGGTTAGATGCGGGGTTTTGGTACATGGTTGTGTGCGTGGTGTTTGTTCATCATTGGGTGCAAGACGTGTTGGGGTCCGAGGGTTTTTTTCTAAAAAGGAGGTTTTGGGAAAAGATGGTGTTTTGGAAAAATGTTTATGAAAACCGTGTTGTCGGAGGTTTGGAGTTGGCCTTCGGGGTAGGTTTTGTTTTGTACGTTGTTATTTTATTGGGTGAGAGGACGGGTCGTCCAGGTGAGTGGATGTCGTGATGGGTGTGTGGCATGTGATGTTGTATAAGGTGTGAGGCATGTGACGTCACAATTGGTTATGTTGCGAGAGGTGCTGTTATGTGAAACATAGTGTTTATACATGGTTTTATGCAATTAAAAATCTAGTTGTATTCATGCATGTGGTAGAACAGATATGTGGCCTTGATGCATCTAAAACTCTTGTTTTATTGATGTGTGCGTGTCTATAGAGATGTGGACGAGAAAGTGGTCCGATGTGATATATGCAGAAAAGTGGTTCGATAAACATTAACTCTGGTTAACAATAGACGGAAAAGTGGTCCGATGAACGTTAGCTCTGGTTAACGGTGGACGAAAAAGTGGTTCAATATATGTTAACTCTGATTAACAATGCATGTGTGTGTGCATGGGAATTGGAGGGACGAAAAAGTGGTCCTAACGATACATCTGTGTGCGGGTATCTAAAGGACAGAAAAGATGTCCTGAAGATGCATGTGTTGCGTGTGTTGCACGTGGTGCGTTGTGCAAGATGCATGTGTTGCGCAGTGAGTGTTGCACGTAGTGCGTTATGTGGGTTGTGGGTGTCTCGTGAGTTGCATGTGTTACATAGGTTAACTCTAGTTAACTGTGTAGTAGATGGGGCTGTGGTCCTTCGGTGAAAGTCCAAGAAAATCCTTATGTTGGGTATATATCATCGTGACATTGTAGAACTGTTGTTGAGGCTGGCAAGAGTCGATATGTATATATGTATATCGGTGTTGCATACATATACCTATTTTCTTTTGAGGCTCGTACGAGTCGATGTGTATATATCTGTGTTGCATGTGGGCTCGTAGGAGTCGATATTTGCATGTGAAGCATTGTAGCATATATGTTTGTATAAAAACTGTTTTCAAACTATTTTCAAGGCTCTTGTGAATCGCGTTGTAAAATGATTTTTAAATTTGTTTTTAGGCTCAGGTGAGTCGTAACATACATTTTACTCTGTTACCATGTTTAGCTTCTATTTTATGTTTATCTAGTTTCTGTTAAGCTCTAGCTTATGGTGTGGGATTTAAAATATTTTTTAAGTACCGGTCATGCAGGTTGATTTAGAGGTGCCAGAGGGGCAGAAGATTTGTAATGTTTCTTTTGTTTCTTTTAGACCATGTATGTTTACATGTTAGCGGTGTTGAAACCGTGTCTTGTAAGCCTAAGGGCGATATATATTTAATGCTTGTATGCTCTTATCTTGAGAGTAGAACATCAAGATGGGTGTTGCCTTTCAGTTTTGTATAGTTATTTGTAGGTGTTTCACGTGGCTTGGAGTTTGGGGTGTGATAACTTGGTATCAGAGCTCTAGGCTTAAATATCTAAGAGCCGTGGAAAGAAGGTGCGTCACTGGGTGAGGTTGATTGCATGTGCTTGATTGCATGTATTTAGATGTTTTGATAGCATGAACATGATAACGAGTTGAGTATGTGGATGTTGTATATATGTGAGCATGGGGGTTGAACCTTAAGATTGATAGTCTTACTTTTGGGCGTTTGGGTTTACAATCTTGGAAGCCAAGTTAGAAATGCATTTGGCCGACGTGTTTTCTGGTAAGGAATCTAAGCAGGTTATCTAAATTGGCGCGTCATTCTTATCGGTTCTCCACGCTATGTGTGATGAGTTTGCATAATCGTATATGGCTGTGTTAGTATGATTATGTCTTTTATGTTAAGTGATAACATGATGCATGAATGCTTATGTGGTTATGTTGCTTTCTTATAAACGGGATGTCTACGAGGATAGGACGAGGCCGTGGTCGAGGCCGTGACGCGGTAGGGTTGCTGCGTGCACTGGTTGGCTCTATTGGCCAGTTGGTTGGGACCTCTAGGGGAGAGATAGAGAGCCTGAGTTGAGGAAAATGGTGGCAATGAGGGAGTTCGGGCGTCTTGACCCTCCTACCTTTGTTGGGGATCCTGACCCTACAGTGGCTATAGAGTGGTTGGAGCTAGTGACCCAGATCCTTGATACATTGCAGAATGAGGAGAACGATTTGCGCGTCCCTTTTTTTACTTTCCAATTAAGAGGGGATGCTCACGAGTGGTGGAAATACGCCCAGAATATTGTGGAGGGCACGTGGGTAGCTTTCACAGGGGTTTTTCTAGAGAAGTACTTTTCGGCTTCTTCGAGGGATTTGTACAGAGAGATGTTTTATGCTCTCACCCAGGGGGCGATGAGCATTGTTAAATACGAGACCAGGTTTACCAGTCTGTCTCAGTTTGCACCGGAGTTGGTGGGCACAAACGAGCTGCGGTCGAGGAGGTTTAAGCGGGGTTTGAGGCCGATGATCAGAGAGCGAGTGTTAGGGATGGGGCTGCGTGTTTTCACAAAGCTGGTGGAGTCAGCAACGAGGATCGAAAATACCTAGAGGGAGGCTTGAGGTTCCAGGGAGATCAGGACACCATAGGGTGGGATGGAGGCTCAGTCAGGTGGATGCTTCAGCAAGAGGCAGAAGTCCTCTGGCCCAAGTTTTCATTCGTCTGAGTCACGATAGCAGTTTTTTGTACCAGCACCATCGGTGGCTTCGTCTAGGAGGCCAGAGCAACGGGAGTTGATCTGTTATTGGTGCAGGTAACCCGGGTATTGTGTGGCGGATTGCCCACAACCAAAACAGTCTCAGAGTTTAGTGCCAGTTCAGTTGTAGCGGAGGGAGCCGCTAGTTTATTTTGGGTGTGGTCAGTTAAGGCATATTAACTGGAACTGTCCTTTGGGAAGCAGTGCGTCGAGCACGGCAGGTGCACCAGTCGTCTCGCTGTCGAAGGACCGACGAGGTTATCAGTAGCCAGCAGTGCAGACTTCTAGGGTGATTGTCATACCCCAAACCACGGGTCACGTAAACGCCCATAAATAATCATATATAACACCCAACCTGATGTTCACTCTTAGATATAAACGTAAATGCATTAGATATAACCGTCAAAAGGCTTACAATACGTACTGTTCCAACACCGTTAACATGTAAACATACATGGTCCAAAAGAACAAAAAGAAAGACTATAGATCTTTCCCACCTCTCCGGTTCCACCGAATCAATCTGCATGACTGGTACCTGAAAAATATTTTAAATCTTACACCGTGAGCCAAAGGTCAGTAGAAACTAGACAAACATGTAGTAAAAGCAAAACATGTTAGGAAAACAATGTGCGATTTTAAGCTCTCTTTCAAGCCTTAAAACAGTTTGAAAATAGTTTTGTATCACAACTCACATGAGCCATGAAAATGGTTTCACATACAATCTATGTACCTTCTCGGGCTTTCACTGAGGAACCTCCGCCCCAATAATGCACCTTCTCGGACATTCACTGAGGGACCTCAGCCCTAGGTAATGTACCTTCTTGGACTTTCACTGAGGGACCGCAGCCCCAATAATGCATAGTTAACCAGAGTTAACATTCACAGGACCACATTTCCATTGTTCACCTTCCATACACTTGTGCATAAACAAAACCAGAGTTCTAAAGCATGAAGCCTAATACCAACACCACGTTACATGCTACACACGCAACCCACGCAACACATGCATAAATAAAACTAGAGTTTTAAATGCACGAAACCACGTATAAACACTACGTTTCACATAATGGCACCACGTGCTACATAACCCATCATGACATCCACCCACCTGGACAACCTGTCCACTCACCCGGGCAACTAACAACCTATAAAACAAAACCTAACCCAATGACCAACGCCAAACCCAGTTTTCATAAAACCCTGTCTTTTCCCAAAATCCCACTTTTTAGAAAAAGAACTTCGAACTCATCACGTCCCGCACCTAACCATGCACTAACACCTCGTTTCCCAAACCACATCTCCCCTGAGGACGACAACGAAATGTACCACCACGGCCCCACCACGACCAACCAAAATAACAAAACGACCAACACCCCTCTTCATGAATTTAGTCGACAGAATCCCATAATCACCGAAATGCCACTAGAGGAGAGCTTGTCGATCGAACCCTAAAACTTAATTGACTTAAAAGTCATAACGTAACCACCAAAACAACAAAATGCCCCCAACAAGACATCTGTGAGACCCAGTATCTTTTCCTTTTCGTTATATACCTATATTCGACATGTTAACTGTGCTTCTTTGTCGTAGAACAACATGCGTAGTATGTGTTTTCATCTTTTACAAATGCTTGATGTGGGTTGTACGCATGTTGGGTCGTGTTTTATCGTTTTGATTCGAGCATATGTGTGTTTTAGTGCAGTTTTTCTGTTGGTTGGGTGTGTCAGTCGACTAACCTGGTCTCTGGAAAGTTTTTAACCTTAATCGTAACTTCTCAGTCGATTGAAAGGGGGTTTCCAGTCGACTGATGTGCCTCTAGTAGCTTTCCAGTCGACTGGCCAGTGTGGGTCAGTCGACTGACCTATGGCGGTGGACCATTTTTAGTTTTCCAGAGGCTTCTCAGTCGACTGACCTGTGTGGTCTAGTCGACTAACCTTTTGTGTTTGGCGTGACCTATAAATATCGACCTTTTGGCAGATATTTTCATATCTTGGTTGCTTCTTCGCTAAGTTTCCCCTTTTGCTAACAAACCTTTACCTTCTCTCTAGACTTTTAGGTGGCCCGGGCTTAGTTTTCAACGATCAGTCAGTGGATCCTTGCTATCCACGCTATGGGCTCCGCTTCCATTCAGACAGAATTTTGTTTCAATAAAGTTCAATTTGGCACATGGATCGAGATATTGAATTTTTGACTCACTGAGGTAAGATCCTAGACTATGTTATCTTTAAAGAGTGTTACGTGCAGTTGTATACATTTTTACCAGTTGAAAATGCTTTAAATGCTATGCTGTATTTATAAACCATGTTTTGTTCGGGTAAAAAGCATGTTTTATGCTTTTCTTGGTTTAATACATGTTGTGGTGAGAGGAACCTTTGGGGTTGGACTCGTAGTGTTGTGTGGGTTTGGTGAGAGAAACCATTTGGGTTGGACTCACGCAAAAATGTTTTAAACGTAACAATGAAAAAGGACCGAGCAGAGATCTTCGGATCTAGCAAGTTTGGGCATGAGTTGCTGAACGGTGAAAGACTAAAATACTGCACAGAATGGGTGTCTCTGCCCATTGGCTAGTGAACTGGGAAAGAAAGCATGTCATGTCGGAAGTATAGAGCATCCAGTTACTTCACGGGCCTCGTGTGGTTGGGTGGCAGTAACGTGACGGGGTCTATATGCCCGTTCGGCAATGGTGCCTTATTTTGACCACGAGTTGGTAGGGTCACATGAATGTGATCTGTGTGTTTGCGTGCGTGTGTGCATGTTCGTTTGGTTAACTTGGGTTTTCTAAAGGAAAACCGTTTTGAGGCCTGTTTTGAGGCTTGTATTGGCCTGCTGGAAAACTGGGGATTTTCAAGATGGAAAATCTTTGAGGCTCATGTGATTGAGTTCACTTTATGGTATATGAATGGATAACCTGCTTTATGATTTTATAGTCTATTTCTATTTGGCTTCGGCTCACATTATGGGATTTGTCAAACCTTTTTTAGGGAATGACGTTGATGCTCTTGAGGAGTAGCTCTAGTGATGCCCGCGGTGACAGATGATGGAAGACTATATTAGTTTTCTTTTTTGTAAGCCTGTTCCTGAAAGCTTGTTTTGTACACCGTAAGACGATATATTGTATGCATGTTGGAACTATAAGTCTTCTGTTTATGAGAGATAAACCTCAGGTTTCCTTTTTCTTTTAATTGCAAAGGTTGTATTTGTTTGTGAAAAATCCTATTTTCATAAAATTAGTGTTTGGTGGACTTTTCACGTGATCTTGAATTTTGGGGCGTGACAACTTGGTATCAGAACTCTGGGTTCGAATACCTAAGAGCCATGGGAAGAGGATACATCACCTTGTAAGAATGATTGCGTGTGCTTGATTTCATGTGTCTAAAAGTTTTATAACACAAGCATGATAGCGTACGATAATTGGTGTATATGTGAGTATGGATGTTGAACTTGAGGACTGATTAGTCTTGTCTTAGGGTATTTGGATTAACGAATTTTGAAGCGAAGTTAGAAATGCGTTTGGCCGACGTGTTTTCTAGCAAGGACTCTGAATAGGTTAACCAAATTGACGCATTCGTCTTGTTGGTTCTCCTTAGTATGTGGGGTGTGTTTACATAATCTTACGTGGTTCTGTGTTTAGCATGATTATGTGTGCCATGTGTACATTAGTGATAACAGGTTGCATGAGTGTTTATTCTGTTATATTCATGTTATATTGCTTCTATAGAAGTATGTCCGCGCGGGAAGGACGGCAATGTGGCAGGGGTCATGGTTGAGGTCGTGTATACATTCAAGTTCCAGAAGAGGGGGATGTTCATGCCCCACAAGAACAAGTGGGCGGTGTTGATGTTGTACAGGAGATGCTGATTGCCATAAGAGCGATGGCTGAGGCAGCAAGGGTTGGAGTGAGGTTTTGAACTCTGAACACTCCCTCCTTGGAGACAGTCAAGGCATGTTTGTAAGTACTGTCTCCGAGGAGGGAGTGTTCAGAGTGTGACAGGAGCACCAGTTGTTTCGCCCGTGCAAGGACGGCAGACTTATCAGCAACCTAGGGTACAAACGTCTAGGTTTGCAGAGGGAGGTGCCTCAGCACCGTCCGTGAGGTAGACGAGAGCCCAAGGTTACAGTGGGCAGACTAGAGCGTCGTAGGGCATAGCATATGTTCTTGCTGATTCTAGTGCTTCCAAAGCATCGGTCGTGGCCAATGCTACAGCTACACCATCCATGATCCGAGGTACTCTCCTGGTCTATGGATCATGGGGCAATGTCCTCATCGACACAGGAGCGTCGCATTCTTTTATTTTCTCTTCTTTTGCATCTTCAATAGGATTAAAAACTGACTTGTTAGGCAGTGCCTTGAGTGTAGAGACCCCAGTTAGTGGGACAATAGTGTTGAGTCGAGTGTGCAGATCCTGTGAGTTGGGATCACAGGTCGTTGCTTATTGTTTGACTTTATCATTCTAGACATGACTACGTTCGATGTCATCCTAGGGATGGATTGGTTGACCACCTATCGTGCCTTCATCGGTTGTGACCAACGGAGGGTATCTATATGCACACCGCAGGGTGATTGTTTTTGTTTTAGGGGCAATCGGAATGAGGGTTTACTATCTATGCTCGACGTTGCTCAAAGTTGGGGCAAATTAGATTTCCTCTTTTCAATTCTCATGTTGGAAGAGACGGTTGAGGTTCGAAGGGAGTTACCCCCTATGGTTTGTGATTATCCAGACGTCGTTCCAGATGATCTATTTAAGTTGCCTCCGAGCCGTGATGTGGAGTTTTCTATTGATTTGGTCCTGAGAGCTGCTCTCATCTCTATGCTATCTTATCGCTTTGCACCAGCTGAGTTACGAGAACTCAAGGTACAGCTTCAGGAATTGCTTGACAAGGGGTTTGTACACACGAGTACTTCACCGTGGGGAGCCCCTGCTCTATTTGCTAAAAAGGATGGGTCCTTGAGGTTGTGCATAGACTATCAAAAGCTGAATCAGGAAACGATGAAGAATAAGTATCTTATGCCAAGGATTGATTACTTATTTGATCAGTTGAAGGGATCGAGCTGCTTTTCAAAGATTGACTTGAGGTTAGGGTACCATCAGCTAAGAATTAGGGACGAGGACATAGCGAAGACCGCCTTCCGGACTCGCTATGATCATTATGAGTTTCTAGTTATGCCATTCGGTCTAACGAACACCCCTACGACTTTTATGGGTCAGATGAACCGTATCTTTCATCGGTATCTAGAAAGTTTTGTAGTTATGTTCGTGGATGATATCCTTGTTTATTCACCCACGAGAGAGGCACATGAGGAGCACCTGCGCATCATTCTACAACTTCTGAGAGGGCATCACTTATATGCAAAGTTCGAGAAGTGTGAGTTTTAGATGTCGAAGGTGAGATTTCTGGGGCACGTGGTGTGGAAGGATGGTGTATCTGTGGATTCTTCGAAGAACGATGCAATGATGGATTAGGAATGGCCAAAGAACGTCTTTGAGATTCGCAGCTTTCTGGGTCTAGCGAATTACTACAAATGGTTTGTAAAGGATTTTGCTAGGCTTGCAGCATCGATGACGCGTCTGACACGAAAAGGAGTTATGTTTGTATGGAGCGAATCCTATGAGTCGGCATTCCAGGTGTTGAAGATGAGATTGGCTAGTGCCCCAGTGTTGATTATTCTAGAACAAGGTTTGGGGTATACAATGTACTGTGATGCGTCACATGAGGGCTTGGGCTGTGTTATGATGCAGCGAGGTAAGGTTGTAGCCTTTGGATCTCAGCAGTTGAAGACATATGAGAATAATTACCCGACACATGATCTGGAGTTGGCAGCCGTGGTCTTTACCTTGAAGACATGGCGTCACTATCTTTATGGTGAGCACTTCGAGGTTTTCTCTGATCACAATAGCTTGAAATACTTATTTTAGCAGAAGAACTTGAATCTATGCCAACGACGATGGATGGAGTTGTTAGAAGACTACGACTTTGATTTGTAATACCACCCGGGAAAGGCCAATGTTGTGGCTAACGCACTTAGTAGGAGATCCCATAGTTCGTTAGCTTCTGTGGCTATACGAGTATGGGATATGCTTAGAGAGGTTGGTAAGTTTGATCTGTGCCTTAGAGAGACAAGGAGTGGTGCGACCTTATTTTCAGTAGCTTCATGACCTGTATTGGTTGCACGTGTGTGAGAGGCTCAACAGACAGATCAAGAAGCTCAGATGATACGGGATCGCGTTGCTAGTGGAGAAGATACAGCTGGATGGATTATGAATTGAGATCAGGGTTTGAGATTGGCTGGGAGATTATTTATACCAGAATCATGCCATGTTGATATACTACATAATTATCATCATTCACGTCTTGCAGTGCATCCAGGAGGCACGAAGATGTATCACGACCTACGCCTCTAGTTCTGGTGGATGGGAATGAAAAGAGATGTGGTCCGGTTCATATCTCGATACCTTACCTGTCAGCAGGTAAAGGCGGAACACCAGAGACCTACAAGATTGTTACAGTCGTTGTCGATATCTGAGTGAAAGTGAGAGAACGTTACAATGGATTTTGTGTCGAGACTTCCTCGATTGTCGAAGGGACACAACGTAGTTTAGGTTGTAGTTGATAGATTGACAAAGTTGATACATTTTCTTCCTATCAGTGTGAAGGATTCAATAGACAGACTGGGTAGGTTGTATGTCCATGAGATAGTTCGACTAAACGGAGTACCTATGACTATTGTTTCTGATCAAGACCTGCACTTTATATCGCGCTTTTGGCAGAGTCTTCCGGTGGCTTTGGGAACGAGCTTAACCTTCAGTGCAACTTTTCCCCCATAGACCGATGGTTAGTTAGAAAGGACCATACAGATTTTAGAGGAGATGTTGAGAGCCTGTGTACTTGATTTTTGGAAAGATCATCTACCATTGGCAGAGTTTGCATACAATAATAGTTATCAGTCCAGTATAGGGATGGCACCATATGAGGCTTTGTATGTTAGGCCGTGTTGGTCACCAGTGTGTTGGACAGATGTGGGAGGGACCACAATTTTGGGTCCTGACTTGGTACGGGAGACGACAGAGACGATTATCGTGATTCGCCAACGTCTAGTGACAGCTCAGAGTTACTAGAAGAGCTACGTGGATCAAAAGAGGAGATCGTTGGAGTTTGTAGTGGGGGATCATGTGTTTCTGAAGGTCTCGCCACGTAGAGGTTTGATGAGGTTTAGTTGTAGTGGGAAGCTATCACCACGTTTTATTAAACCATTTGAGATCCTTGACAAGGTTGGAGAGATAGCATACCGTTTGGTTTTGCCACCTCAGTTGGCGTCTGTGCATAACGTGTTTCATGTGTCCATGCTTCAGAGGTATGAGCCTGACCCTTCACATGTTTAAGATTCGACCGAGCTGCGAATTGATGAGGACGTCACATACGAGGAGCGCCCATTGAAGATCTTAGACACCAAAGAGCAAGTGTTGAGAGGGTGGACCATTGCGTATGTTAAGGTCCTATGGCTTCATCACGGTGTTGAGGAAGCGACGTGGGAGCTTGAGTCCAGGGTTCATACTAGATATCCAGAGTTTTTTGTTTCTTGACCTTTCTTAACCTCGTTATGAATTTCGGGAGTAAAATTCCTTAAGGGGGTAGAGTTGTGAGACCCGGTCCCTTTTCTTTTTTGTTATAAACCTATATTCGACATGTTAACTGTGCTTCTTTGTCTTAGAACAACATGCGTAGTATGTGTTTTCATCTTTTACAAATGCTTGATGTGGGTTGTACGCATGTTGGGTCGTGTTTTATCTTTTTGATTCGAGCCTATGTGTGTTTTAGTGCAATTTTTCTGTTGGTTGGGTGTGTCAGTTGACTGAGGAGAGAGAGTCAGTCGACTGACCTGGTCTCTAGAAAGTTTTTGACCTTAACTATAACTTTTCAGTCAACTGAAAGGGGGTTTCTAGTCGACTGACTAGTGTGGGTCAGTGGACTGACCCGTGGCAGTTGACCATTTTTTATTTTTCAGAGGCTTTTCAGTCGATTGACTTATGTGGTCCAGTCGACTGACCTTCTGTGTTTTGGCGTGGCCTATAAAAATCCACCTTTTGGTAGATATTTTCATATCTTCGTTGCTTCTTGGCTAAGTTTCCCCTTTTTCTCACAAACCTTTACCTCTCTCTAGACTTTTGGGTGGCCCGGGCTAAGTTTTCAATGATCAGTTAGTGGATCCTTGCTATCCACGCTGTGGGCTCCCCTTTCATCCAGGAAAAATTTCATTTTGATGAAGTTCGATTTTGCATGTAGATCGAGGCATCGAGTTTTTGACTCACTAAGGTAGGATCCTATACTATGTTGTCTTTAAAGAGTGTGTAGGGTCACATGAATGTGATATGTGTGTGTGCGTGCATGTGTGCATACTAGTTTGGTTAACTTGGGTTTGTTGAAGGAAAACCGTTTTGAGGCTTGTGTTGGCCTGCTAAAAAATTGAGGGTTTTCAAGATGGAAAATTTTTTAGGCTCATGTGATTGAGTTAAGTTTATGTTATATGATTGCATAACCTGCTTTATGGCTTTATAGTATATTTCTATTGCGCTTCGGCTCATGTTGTGGGATTTGTCAAACCTTTTTCAGAGAATGATGTTGATGCTCTTGAGTAGCTGTAGTGATGCCCGTGGTGACGAATGATGAAAAACTGTATTAGTTTTCCTTTTTTGAAAGCCTATTCTTGAAGGTTTATTTTAAATGCTGTAAGGCGATATATTGTATGCATGTTGGAACTATAAGTCTTCTTTTTATGAGAGATAAATCTCAGGTTCCCTTTTTCTTTTAATTGCAAAGGCTGTATTTGTTTGTGAAAAATCCTATTTTCATAAAATTGGTGTTTGGTGGACTTTTCACGTGACCTTGAATTTTGGGGTGTGACAACATCAGTCGATTGACCCCCACCTAGTAGACCAAAAAGAGCTACTGGAATTTCACAAAATTGCCCCCAAAACACAGGTCAGTCGACTGGATCCCCCAATGCAATCGACTGAACCACACAACAAACAATCCAGTCGGCTGAACCACCCAGTTTAGTCAACTAACCCCCGATGGAAACCGACTCTGAGTTATGAGAACCACCATCTCAACCTCAAATCGAAGCCTCCAAACACCTTCTCGACACCCTCAGACGTACCTAAACCTGAAACTACCACAAAATCTTGAAAGGGACTCTCAAAACCCGATTCCATCCAACCGAAATCAACCAAAAATAGTTTTGAATTAAAACACGATTTATCAAAATAGAAATCAATTTTTCATGCATTTTGAAGAGGTGAAAACACACACGATTACACGTAGCACCCTTATAAGACATGAGAGTTTAGGATTCTACCTCGGTGAGTCAAAAACTCAACGCCTCGAATCATGTGCAAAAATGAACTTCGTCGGAATAAAAATTTATCCGAATGAATGCGTAGCCTCCGGTGCTAATAGTAAGGATCCACTATCTAATCATCAAAAATTGAGTCCCGGGACGTCAAAAAGTTAGAGAGAAGGCACAGCTTGTAGAGTTTAAAAAAGGTTGTGAGAGTAAAATATCTTTTGAAAAAAATATCTAAAGCTAGATATTTATAGGCTCGTGAAAATATATATATTTTTTAAATTTGTACCACAACGCCCAACGGTCCTAGTAACCAACCCAACATGAATATTAAAGCCCGATCATGCATAAAAACATATATAAACATGCTATCACGCAAATGAATAACTATGTGTCAAAACCTCGCAAAAATTAAAACGGGTCAGGGTCTCCCAGTGATAGACTGGGGTGCTTCAGTTTAGTCTGTACGACAGCCAACAATCCCAAGTTATGGAGGATAGGCCAGGATGACGCAGGGCCAAGCTTCTGTCCTCACAGCTCCCAGTTCGTCCAGGGCACCAGTTGTGCCTGATGATGCAGCTATTTCTCTAGTGAGCAGAGGTACTTTCTAAGTATGTAGACTTTGGGTCAGTGTTTTTATTGACACGGGAGCTTTGTGTTGCTTCATTTCATATGTTTGGGAGTTGGTGGTGGACTATATGGGTTGTGTGTTGGGTGCTGAGACATCGGTTGGTGAGGATGTGGTGTTGGGACGAGTTAGTAGGTCCCGCATTTTTGAGGTAGTTAGTCGTTGTTTATAGTGCACGACCTTGTTTGATCGTATCCTTAGAATGGTTTGGCTGACCACCTCTCGTGCCTGTGTCGATTGTGATCGACGAGGGTTGTTTCCTTTTGACCTTATGTTGAATTTCGGAGACAAAATTCCTTTAAGGATGGTAGAGTTGTGAGACCCTAACCCGTTTTACTTTTTGGCGTCTTTCGATGCGTTGTTTATCATTTTTTTATGGCATGTTTATATGCGTTTTGTGCATGATTGGGTTTAGATATGCATGTGGGGTTGGTTTCAATGGCCGTTGGGCGTTGTGGTGTGAATTTTAAAAAAAGGAAAAAAAGATATTTTTGGGCGGGCCTATAAATAGCTATCCTTAGATATTTTCAAACAAAATTTCCTCTCTCAACCTTTTTAAAACATAGAAAGCTCTGCCTTCTCTCTAACTTCTCGGGGGCTCAGGGCTCGATTTTTTTACGATCAAACAGTAGATCCTTAGTATTCTCGTGGTGGACTACGCTTTCATTCAGGCAAAATTTTGTTTCGACGAAGTTTATTTTTGCATGTGGTTCAAGGCGTCGAGTTTTTGACTCAACGAGTTAGGATCCTAGACTCTCATATCTTACAAGGGTGCTACGTCTAATTGTAAGTGTTTTCACCAATAAAAAATGCATGAAAAGTCGATTTATGTTTCAAAAATTGGGTTTTGGTTCAAAAATCATTTTTAGTTAGATGGAACGGTGTTTGGATGTGTTCTTTTTGATGTTCCGTGGTTGTTTTGGGCTAGGGTACGTTCGAGGGTGTCGAAATGGAGTTTGGATGCTTCGATTTGGGGTTGAGATGGCTGGATCCATAGCTTGGGTTAGGGTTTTTCCGTGGTCCAATCGACTGGACTGAGTGATTCAGTCATCTGGGTCGATAGTGTGTTGATCCAGTCGACTGGGTTTTGGTGTTCAATCGACTGAATTATGGGGTTTAGTCGACTAAAGTGCTGCTGGGGTTGTATTGGTTGTTTTGGGAGGTCGTGTGGTGGCCTTGGGAGGTCGTGTTGTGGCCTCAAGTATTTGTTTAGGGTTCGTTGTCGTCCTCAGGGGTGACATGCATGGTTAGATATGGTGCTTTGGTGCACGGTTGTGTGCGTAGTATTTGTTCATCGTTGGGTGTGGGGACGTGTTGGGGTCTAAGGTTTTTTTTCTAGAAAGGGAGCTTTGGAAAAAGATGGTGTTTTGAGAAAATGTTTATGAAAACCGTATTGTGGGAGGTTTGGAGTTGGCCTTCGGGTAAGGTTTTATTTTGTACGTCGTTGTTTGTCCGGGTGAGAGGATGGGTTGTCCAGATGAGTGGATGTCGTGACGGGTGTGTGGCATGTGATGTCGTATCGGATGTGAGGCTTGTGATGTCGCGATGGGTTATGTGGCGAGTGGTGCCGTTATATGAAACGTAGTGTTTATATATGGTTTTATGCATTTAAAACTCTAGTTTTATTCATGCATGTGGTAGGACGGATATGTGGCCTTGATGCATATAAAACTCTGATTTTATTGATGCGTGCGCCTGGATAGAGATGTGAACGAAACAGTGGTCCGATAAACATTAACTCTGGTTAATAATGGACGAAAAAGTGGTCCGATAAACGGTAGCTTTCGTTAACGGTGGACGAAAAAGTGGTTCGATATATGTTAACTCCGGTTAACAATGCATGTGTGTGTGTGTGGGAATTGGAGGGACTGAAAAGTGGTCCTAACGATGCATCTGTGTGCGGGTATCTGAAGGACGGAAAAAATTTCCTAAAAAGGTTTGTGTTGCGTGTGTTACACATGATGCGTTGTACGAGATGCATGTGTTGCATCGTGTAGGCGGCATGTGTTGCGTGGTGAGTGTTGCACGTAGTGCGTTATGTGGGTTGCGGGTATCGCGTGAGTTGCATGTGTTGCATAGGTTAGCTCTGGTTAACTATGTAGTAGATGGGGCTATGGTCCTTCGGTGAAAGTCCGAGAAAATCCTTGTGTTGGGTGTGTATTATCGTGACATTATAGAATTGTTGTTGGGGCTCGCGAGAGTTGATATGTATATATGTATACATGTGCTGCATACATATACCTCTTTTCTTTTGAGGCTCGTGCGA
Organism: Heliamphora exappendiculata; assembly: GCA_034768845.1. NCBI lineage: Eukaryota > Viridiplantae > Streptophyta > Magnoliopsida > Ericales > Sarraceniaceae > Heliamphora > Heliamphora exappendiculata. The sequence goes on from JAOTRH010052874.1 coordinate 16,350, forward strand.
ATCGATGTATATATATCTATGTTGCATGTGGGCTCATGAGAGTCAGGGCTCGTACGAGTCGATCTTTGCATGTGAAGCATTGTAGTATATATGTTTGTATATAAAACCATTTTCAAACTATTTTCAAGGCTCTTGTGAGTCGCGATGTAAAACTATTTTTAAATTTATTTTGAGGCTCGGACTAGTCGTAACATACATTTTACTCTGTTAGTATTTTTAGCTTCTCTTTCATGTTTGTCTAGTTTCTGCTGATCTTTGGCTCACGGTGTGGGATTTGAAATGTTTTTCAGGTACCAGTCACGCAAGTTGATTCGGAGGTACCGGAGGGGCGGAAGATTTGTAATATTTCTTTTGTTTCTTTTGGACCATTTATGTTTACATGTTAGTGGTGTTGGAACCATTTGTTGTAAGCTTGAGGGCGATATATATTTAATGCTTGTATGCTCTTATCTTGAGAGTAGAATATCGGGTTTGGTGTTGCCTTTCAGTTCTGTACGGTTGTTTGTGGGTGTTTTACGTGGCTCGGAGTTTAGAGCGTGACATCACTCCCCAAGGTTATTATGAGTGTTTATGCTATTAATCCTGAAATAATTATTATTTTCGTATATTTAATATGCGTTATTTTGATTTATTAGAAGTTGCAATTTTTTATGGGTCAATAGTCCAGGTGAGTTGGATAGCGGTATTAATTATATAGTGAATATTAATTATTAACAAAATTTACGTCCCAATTATTTGAGATTAACGATACCCCCTTAAAAAAGCTTATAAATCTTTACCCGGTTAAACCATGCAGGTAGATTTAATTATCTGACAGTCAAATAAGTTAAGCGGAAGAATTTAAGGAATTTCAAATATACCGATTAAATTCAATTGTCAATAATTAAATTTAATTGGTGAGTATCAAAAATCTTAATGTGGAGAGATGAGTTAAGTATTTAATAATAGGAGGTCAATGCAATTGATCTTGAGATTATGGATAGAAGTGCAGTTATAGTTCTTTAGTGGTATGAACTGTAATTCAACATTTTATGAAAATTACAGAAATCGTTGGATAAGTATTTGAGTCACACTAGGAGTCTAAATCATAAATTACTCCACAGGTCCCTGCTGTAACCTATAAATATATGGGTAGGCCAAACTAATTTCTGTTGTTATCTTTCAAGATTAAGATTGATTAGGTTATGCCGGTACCAGTTCTCAAAGAATCGTAACCCATACTACGTTCGGGAATCGCATCGGGAATACAGTAGAATATCTGTTTGGAGCTTCAACTCAAAGAATCAAAGTTCGTAGTTGAAGAAACGACCGGAAGGTATTCATCTAAATTTATCTGTGGTGGCACGGGTATTATTTTAATCGTTTGACATCAAAAGTTTTTAATCTGGAGCCTATTTTAGCAATTACCCGTCCAGTGTTTTTTACTCAAAAAATCATATTCAAATCAATGATCTTGGTAGTTTGCCTCTAACAATTGGTATCAAAGCGTTTTGATTATGTTTACAGTTAATCGAGGGCCGAGTAAATTTAGAATTGTGCTAACTTTGATTTGCATGCGTTCTAACCTTGATTTTATGATCGTCATTATTTTCGTGTTTGATTGAATGTGTGGATACTAATTTTTTAATTTTTTTAATTACGAGGGTTAATCGTGATAGTTTAAACTTTTTTAATTCAAATGCGAGCTTTTAGGAGATAGGTTTTCGATGTAAAAGTTTTTATTAATGTTTTTAGATATTTTAGAATATTTAAGAATAGGTTCGAATGTCCATAAACACGAAGAACGGGCAGCGGTACAACTATTGATTCCAGCGGTGGTTTCGGGTGTTTCGAGCCACGGATCACGACGATTTTTGCACGGTTTTGAAATAGATTTTTTGGTAAGTTTTTTATAAATTTTGTGTATTAAAAATAGCAGCAAAACAAGTCCAAAACCACTGCAAAAAGGGGTGGCAAAATAGCCCACTGGCGGCGGCTTTAGCTAGCGGCTCAGGGGCCGTTTTTGGCTAAGTTTTGTGACTTTTTCGAGACGGGTTTGTGTAGTTTTTTTGAAACAAATAGCAGTAAAATAGGTCAAAAAAGTCCAAAATTATAGCAAAAACCTAGACAAAAATAAGTCAAAATTGGCAGCGCAAGGCGGCACCGGGGAGTGACGGTTCAGGGGCTGTTCGGGACCCTTTTTTGATGCATTTCAGAAGTATTTTTGAGGTGTTCTTTAGGGCATTGTATTGTTGGATATCCATGCTAAAATGAGTGCAAAATAGGAGCCGAATCAACCACGAAAAAAGCCAAAATAGTGGAAGCAACAGCAGACGGCGCTAGACGGTGTGGCGCAGCGGCTTCTCGGGCCAACGAAGCCTATTTTCCAGGTTGTTTTCGATCGGGTTTTTTGATAGAAAAATAGTATATTTTTTAATCTACGTTTTCAAAAAATGGGAACCTTGTGTTTGAGGCAATACTATCAAGATCATTATTTTTGTAAAACGATTTTTGGTAAAAATTAACTGGACAGGCAAACGCCGACACGGGCTCCAAATAAAAAATTTGACGAAGAATGATCAAAATAAAATCCGTGCAACCAAATTTAATTTAGATGAATACCTCTTGTATGTTAGAAACAGGCAACCCAAGAGGGGGGGGGAAGAATTGGGTTTCTTTGCTAGCAACGGAGATTTAAAAAACCTTTTCAGAAAAACTTTTAATGTCTTACAGAAACTAGATATGCACTTAAGAAATTAATGCAAGAATTAAAAGTAGAGGGAAAGAGATACAAAACCAGACACCAGGATTTATAGTGGTTCGGCTTGAACTTTGCCTACGTCCACTCCTCAAGATCTCCCTTGAGTGTTTCCACTAACTAGA
>JAOTRH010052885.1:0-19211 GCA_034768845.1 Heliamphora exappendiculata
TGTTACTTCAATATGGATCAATTTGTGAATGTTTATAAGATGCATCTTGTTTTTCATGATAGTTTTAATTTATTTTTGAATAATTAAAGTTTATTCTCCACAATTTTTTAAAATTATTAGACTATTTAATGTTTTGAGTAGGATCTTACGATTTTACGATTCGATCCTACGATCCGATCTGACAGAACCCAAAACGATCTTATGTAGGATCTCGATTTTGACAACCTTGCTTACCACCTCTACCGCTTGCTACCATCACGGCTATCACCTTCGACCATCACCTCCAAGCAGCAATTTCAACCAGCAGCCGCCACAGTCATCCATCGCCCCCTCCATCATTCACCACCTCTCCCACCAACTGCCACCTCCACCTACCGTTGACGGCTACCATCATCGCCACCACCATTGGCCATCAATTCTATCCACCGACCCCCACCTCTACCTACCACCTCTACCCCACGACCACCAAATCCATCTACCACCTCCACTCCACCGTCCACCACATCCACCCATTGTAGGAATTTTTACAATTAAAACTTTATTTCAAATTTTTAACATATCAATCTTTGGAAGAAAAAAAAAAAAAAAGAATGCTATGGCATTAGAATATTATACAAGTATTTTGTATTTTGTATTTTGTATTTTGGTTTGATCTTGGAACGATTAAATGAGCTATTCCTAACACCTCTACATTTGCGAGTGCACGCTTGTGGAAAAGCGACAGTTGAATCCTGGAGGGTAGGAGGCCAACAACCTGTTGCACCGAGTTACGTACTCTGAGGGATTGAAATCTACTCTTCAGAAAACAGTGAGATGTTTCACGCCTCTGTCGATAATTTTTTCCATCGTTGTTAAATTTTATTTCCTTATGTTTATTTAATATATTGTTTAAATATATATATTTTTTCCTCAATCCCTACACTCACCACCTTTCCTTATCAACTACGACATCCCCCCATCGGCTGCCACCTCCCTTACCAACCAACAACTCCACTCAACACCTCCCCCATCGGTCACCATTTTCGGCCACCAGCATGGCCACTAGCTTCAACCATCATTTTTGGTGCGTTCTCCCACCTTTGTTCACCACTTCTGGCCAGTCATCATTTTCTCCAATTCCCCCACCTATGGGTTCCCCAACCTCCAATACCATCGACTGTTGTTGCCAAACCACCTCCGACCATCATCATTCAAAACCGCCTCTGGTCACCATCAACATCTCCACATTCGACAATCCTCCAAGGCTCCTATGTGACTCCTTCCCGCTGGCGGCCCTCTCTGGCCACGCCTCATTTCACAAAGAAATTAAAAAATATGCACCTGGCAAACATATTTTTTGCTTTTATTTATAAAAATAATGAAAATATTTTTTATTGTAAACAAAAAACATAAAATTGAAAATGTTACCAAATGTAATAATGTAATGTTTACTGTTTTCTCCCAAAATTTTATTATTATATTTCAAGAACTTCCTCTCTCCATGCATAGGCACACCCGTCTCGGTTGAAACTTATTAGCCATCCATTGGCAAGTTAACTTCAAGTGCAATAAGTCATAAATGAAAATTCATTTTTATGTAATTATGACATAAGTCGTCTAAATTAATTTACAATTGGCTTTAATGGAAGACCTCAAATATACAGAAAGTTAATTTTACAAAAGTATCCTATCAAGGCCCATATCTAGGGGTAATAAAACATATTACTTGCATATGTAATCAACCCAACATTTTTCTGGTAATGACTATAATAGTTACATCTACATGGTATATCAGAGGTGCTTCGCCTAACCTGAAGCAATTATCTGATGATGGCATTGAGCCATCATTGGTGAACTAATAATTAGATATCCTCACAGACCAGAAACTAATTTTAAACTTAACTGATGTTCAGCATCTAACTGACATGATAATCACATATTGATGAGAGGGCATTACAGCAAATGTGCAATTATAATTTATGTTTCCAATGAACTCCATATGCCAGTAAATTAAGAAGGCCAAGATGGTTGCAAAAACTAAGCTATTTCACTTGCATTATCAACATGATTTAACAAAGTGAAAGCAAGAAAAACTTCCATAAGTTTCTTTCAGATATAGAGTGTAGAGCTGACAGCAAATTACCACTGGTGATGAAAAGCCATATCTTTGCATGAACATGTCATTCTTCTGCCAACTCATGTAATTGACTGTCATCTGCAAAGATTAATTGTAATATTTTGTTGATTATCTCCATGTAGTCTACAACATTTATGAAGATGATCTACAACATTTATGAAGATGATAAAACCAATCAACAGACAAAAAAAGTCACAAGAGAAGATATGTTTTGCCTATTAATGACTTGCCATGAACATGTCATTTTTCTGCCAACTCATGTAATTGACTGTCATCTACAAAGATTCAATGTAATTGTAAGTTGATTGTCCCTATGTAGCATGTAGTCTACAACATTTATGAAGATGAGGAAACCAATCCGCAAACAAAAAAGACACACGAGAAGATAAGTTTTTCCTATTAATGGCTTGCCAGTGAATTGAGAAGATTTGTTTTCTCATGAAAGTTGTTGACAGCATGGAGCAGTGTGAATTATGAAAATGGGACCAACTATAGATAGGTTACTACAACCTAGTTAAGATTTTAAAACATAAGCTACATTTCACATTAGGGCTATAAGAAGTTTGGTGCGATTGGTGTGAGAGGCACCCAACCGACACATCATTCCTCATTTTAGGAGAACCAAAACTGACAGAAAACTAGAGCCGACCACAGGACAATTTGAGCAGTTTTGTCTGGTCAGTCTATTCAGTCGAGTCAACAAATGGTGGGCATCTTTCTCTCAATCAAGGCTCAGAAAGAACTAGTGCAGCACATTGGCCGATCTCAGAACTCCAGCAAACATATTGCGTTGGCCATATCAAAGCTCCAACAACATTTTATTAGTCCGTGAAGCGCAGAAATTAATTTTTTTTTTTTAAATAGGGATTTAAGAATGGGTCATTTGGCGTCAGGTCCCATTTAGTAGACTTGTTTAGGGATAAGTCCCATCTAACCACTAATGTTCCATTAAGTCCCATCTTTTATTATTATTCCAAAAGTAGCTTCAATTTACAATAGCACTCCTGCGAAGTGAGGCTTCGAAAAATAGAAATGTTCATCTTTCAAAAGCCAATGTAGGAAACTGAATCCCGAAAACTTGAAAATGGAAACCAGTCCGAGATTTTCTTAAAATCGAGTACTACAAATTGCCATTTGAAGATTTCTTCATGTATTTGTTTGCCAACTTTCAGCGCAACAAATACAGCTGTTATCTTTCTCTTTCGCTAGAATTGAAGAAAGCCCCACCATTTGATTGTCGGACTAGCTAATGAGTGGCTATTTATTGAACATTGATTAATAAATATGTGAAAATAAATCAATTACAGTATTGATATATTTTTAACGATGAAATCAATTACTTTCACAAAATATTAATATTAATATATTTTGTAAAATATTAATATTAATATATTTTGTAAAATATTAATAGATTATTTATCTCATTTTCATTATTTCTACAAATGTAAAATGTCTCATTTCTACAAATGTTTACATTAGCATAAGAAGTCCCATTTTCTGCATATTTGCAGAAACCACTGAATGAGTATCTGGGTTACACTAGAAATCTATATCATAATTACTCCACAGATCCCTACTGTAGCCATATAAATATGCGAGTAAACTGAACCAAAATCATAAGTTGTCTTACAAGACTAAGGTTGCCAAGGTTCTGCCGATACCAGTTCTCGAAGGATCGTAACCCACACTACGTTTAGGAATCGCATCGGGAATACAGTAAAAGGTCTAATCAGAACTTCAACTCGGGAAATCAAAGTTCGTAGTTGAAAAATCGACCAAAAGGTATTCATCTGAATTAACTGTGGTGGCACGGGTTTTATTTTTTATTGTTCGACATCAAAAAAAATTTATCTATAGCTTGTTTCGGTGATTGCCCGTCCAGTTTTTTTTCTTCGAAAAATCATTTACAAATCAATAATCTTGACAATTTGCCTCCAACAATTGGTATTAAAGTCGTTTTGATTATGTTTACAATTAATCGAAGGGCCGGATAGATTTAGAACTATGCTAACTTTGTTTTGCAAACGTTCTAATCCCGATTTTATGATCATTATTTTATTCATATTTAATTGAATGGTTGAATGATGATTATAATTATAATTTTTAAGGGTTGACCGTGATAGTTTAAGCTTTCTAGTTTGAATGTAAGTCTACAGTACATAAGTTTTCGATGTAAAAACTTTTATTTGTTTTTAAATATTATTTAGAATATTTAAGAACGGGTTTGAATGCCCAAGAATACGAAGAACAGGCGGCGACTTAACCAGCAGCACCGGCGGTGGTTTCGGGTTTTTCGGGTCACAAATCGCAGTGGTTTTTACACGGTTTTGAAACAGTTTTTTTGGCAACTTTTCTGAAGATTTTGTACATAAAAACAGCAGCAAAAAGGATTTAAAAAATTAGCAAAAATTGGCTGAAAAAACAGCCACCGGCGGCGGCACTTGCGGCGGCAACCGGGGCTGTTTTCAATGGTTTTTTGCTGTATTTTTTGACCTAGTTTTGAGCAGGTTTTTAGGTATAAAATAGCAATAAAATAGGCTGGAAAACAATTCAAAAACATGGCAAAAACCTAAACCAAAAATAGTTGAAAAGCGACGGCATGGGCGGCGGCAATAGCCAGCTGTCCGGGCTGTTTCGGGACTCCGTTTCGAAACTTTTTGAGATTGTTTTCGATACGTTCTTCGAGGCATCATATTGCTAGATATCAGTGCTAAAATCAGTGAAAAACTGGAGGCAAAATAACCATGGAACAAACTGAAACAAGCGGCACAACAGCAGCGGCGGTAGGCGGTGCGGTGCAGCCACTTCTCGGGCTTTTGATGACTATTTCCAGGCTATTTTCGAATCAGATTGTTTTACAGAAATATAGTATATTTCATTATGTGTTTCAAAAAAAAACGGGACGTAAACGGAGTTCGGATGAGGCCGGAACAACCTCGGAAAGTTGGCGGTGCAATGCTGTTGCGGGGCAGCAGCATTTTTTGTGTTTCGGCGGCCATCGAAGTCTGTTTTCCAGGCTGTTTTCAACCAATTTTTTTGACAGAAAAATAGTATTTTTCGTTAGCTACGTTCCAGAAAAAAACGGAGACGAAAACAGAGTTCGGATGAGGTCAGAACGACCTCGGGAATTTTGCGACACAGGCTGGCGGCGGGCTGGTGTTTTAGTCGGCGGTGGTGGCTGATGGTTCGAAACCTTGGCAGCTGTTTTTCTGATGATAACTGATATGAGATGTGTTGTATATCTAGAACGCTGATTATCAAAGAATTCTGATATGATTCGGATGTCGATAAACAGCTTTCTGTAAGTATTGAAAGACTAAAAACTTATCTGTTTACAAGAAACTAAAACTCTTTAGAGTTTCATTTTGATCATAAAACCAGGATATATACTTATCTTACATTTATATTCTTTTAAACTATGTGGATGATGTATATTTGTTTTATATATTCCTGTTAATTTAATTAATTTGAAAATTTCGATTTTAATTAAAATTTTGTAAAAAAAATAAAATTAAGTTTTTTTAATTAAAAAATTTTAATTAAATGAAAAACTTTTAAATATTTTATTTTTTATAAAATAACACATTTAAGATGATTTTTTATTAAATCGGATATCCTGAAAAAATGTGAAAATTAATTCTGGATTTTGAGTTAATTAAATAGAAAAATGTTTAATCTTAATAAATTATTATTTTTGAAAAATGTGTGACGTAAATATAAAATAATTGAATGCATTTAATCACTACCTTATCTAAAAAGCTAAAAAAAAAACTGTGCATTCATCGAATATTTTATTTGTTACGCATTAAAACATGAAAAAATAGTTTGGCAAACCGGAATTTTTGAAATCGTGTACACGGAACGATATTTTGGATTCATTCAGATCGTGTGGTTTCGAAATTAATAAATTTATTTTAATTAAACGAATTTTCATAACCCTCAAAAAAATTTTAAAAATCTAAGTACGAAAGAAAATTTATTCACAGATAAATCCCGCGATCTTCATCACCAGTTTATAGCGATGTAATTAATTCTGCGTGTTGACAGTAAGGCATTTCTCTCCATCGGACAGATTAATTGCGGTATCGCCAGTACAAAACTCCTTCAGGGATAATTCTGGATAATTGTTAATGTTGATCACTTCTCCATCTGAAGGGTTCATTGCGAAGCGATTAATTTGGGATTAGGTGGTGGTTAACACTTAACTGTGTATAATAGTATCCTCTATATCTAAATCACTACTATTATTTACTGAACCGAAACTGTGTCAGCTATTTAATTTTACTTGGCAGTGTCAGTTGCCTAAATAGTAAAATTAATAGAAATTGACCTGTCAGGACAAACGATGAACAGTAGACGTCCTCTCATCGAGTCATGCTATTCATAGGGTACCAAGCTGGTAGCGAATTTTTTTTAATGGTAAAGGGAACCAAATTTAAATAAATTCAAAATTTTGCTCGTTATAATTAACGGTTATTTTTAATTATATAATTCTTAAGATTAAAATGGCTTTCAATCCAGTCGCGTCAATACTCAAAGAAAACAAACTAACCGGATTAAATTTTGTTGACCGAAAAAGTAACTTGGATATAACTTTAACTACCAAGGTTATTCCTTCAATGCCAGGAAATGTGTTTGTTTCTGAAAAAAGTTCTTCTGAGCCAAAAAACATGAAAATGAAAAATGTTCAGAAACAGGGTGACACAATTTCCAAGGTAGTTAGTGGGCCATAGACTGGTGTGAAAAAGCCGAAAGGCATATATTTTCACTGCAACTAGACACTGCACTGGAAAAAGCAATGTCCAATTTATCTCAGCAAACTGAACAAACATGGTAATTTCTATTCACTGGTTGTGGAAACATATTTAGCGATGTTATCTACCGGTACCTGGTGTATAGATACGGGAGCCACTAATCATGTCTGCAATTCATTGCAGGGGGTTTCAGAAAACCCGACAACTTAGTGATGAAGAGATTTACCTGCATATGGGCAATAATACAAATGTGATAATAGTTGCAGTAGGAGATGTCACTCTCAATTCTAGTAAAGATCGGGTTTTAATATTGAAATATTGTCTTTATGTACCTTCCATTAAAAAGAACTTAGTTTCTGCTTCTAGATTGGTTAAATACGGATATTGGGTTTATTTTAATAATTCTATGGTTATTAAGGATAATAAACAGGTTATCTGTTCTGGTACATTGATGAATGATCTTTATATTATTACTTCAATCTTTCCTACACTGCAACTGACTGTGATCTTTATGTTATTACTCCAATCTTTCCTACACTGCAACTGACTGAATTGAATAACACATCTAATTTACCATATAAGAGAAAATTTTCTTCTTTAATTAACTAAACGTTTCTTTGGCATTTACGTTTAGGTCATATTAATCTAAAAATGATAAATAAACTGGTAGAAGATAGACCTTTGAGTTTATTGGAAGTGGAGTCACTTTCAGTCTGTGAATCCTGCTTAGAGGATAAGATGACCAGAAGACCCTTTTCGACCGAAAGCTATAGAGCTAAAGAACCGTTGGAACTGGTTCACTCTAATGTGTGTGGTCCTATGACAATCCGGGCTAGAGGTGGCTTTTAGTACTTCGTCAATTTCATTGATGACTACTCAATGTATGAATACATTAACTTTGTGCACCGTAAGTCTAAATGTTCTGAGAAATTCAAAGAATTCAAGGCGAAGGCGGAGAAGCGTCTAGGTAAAAGTATCAAATCACTACGATCCGACCGTGGTGGGGAGTACCTCTTTGGAGAGTTTAGGGATTACCTGTCATCAAAAGAGATTATATCCCAGTTGACTGCACCGGACACTCCGCAGCAGAATGGTATAGCAAAAACAAGGAATAGGACTCTTATGGAAATGGTAAGATTTATGATAAGTTATTTAGGATTACCCAATTCGTTTTGAGGACTTACATTAGAGACAGCGGCTTATATTCTGAACTTGGTACCTTCTAAGTCAGTACCTTCTACTCCCACAGAATTGTGGGCTGGGCGTAAGCGGCCTAGTCTGAGATATATTCGAATTTGGGGGTGTCCAGCACAAGTGCTGAAAGGAAACACGAGTAAGTTGGAACCGAGGACAGAAGTCTGTTTCTTTGTGAGGTATCCCAAGGGAACGAATGGTGGTTTATTTTATAATCCTAAGGATCAGAACGTCATTGTTAGCACCAATATCCGATTCTTGGAAGAGTATTATATTATGGACCACAGGTCCAAAAGTAAAATTGTTCTGGAAGAAATGAGAAAAAATACCAGTAAAACGGAAGAGTAACCATAAGTCACTGATATCCCATTGCCTCATCGTAGTGGGAGGATTATCGCGACAAGTGCAAATCATGATTAGGGTGCTTCAATTAACATGCCTAACGAGCATGTGGGTAATAGTGTACAAAGTTCAGATTCTGTACAGCGTGTTACTACTAGTACACAGACGCAAATAGTGCCTCGTCGTAGTGGGAGGTTTGTTCATCAACCTGATTGGTAAATGTTCTTGGGAGAGTTTTTTGACAGGATCCCGACAAAACTGGATACCGAAGCCTGTAACTACAATGAAGCACTTCAGAACAAAGATGCAGATCTTTGGCAAAAGGCTATGAATTTAAAGTAAAATCTATGTATTCTAATCAGGTCTGGGAACTTGTAAAACCACCCGAAGGGATAAAACCCATTGAATGCAAGTAGATCTACATGAGGAAGAGAGAAGCAGACGGGAAGGTTGAAACCTTCACGGCTAGACTTGTTGCAAAAGGGTTCACTCAGAAAGAAGGGAACGATTATGAGGAAACCTTTTCGTCGGTAGCCATGCTTAAATCTATCCGGATTCTCTTATCCATTTCTGCTCATTTCGATTACAAAATTTAGCAAATAGATGTCAAGACAATTTTGCTTAAAGGAAGTCTTAACGAGTGTATCTATATGGTACAACCAGACGGTTTCATAACAAATGACAAGGAGCACATGCTGTGCAAGCTTAAGAGATCTATTTATGGATTTAAGCAGGCATCAAGGTCTTAGAATACTCGGTTTGATAAAGCCATAAAGTCTTATGGTTTTGATCAGAGTCCAGATGAGTCCTGTGTACAAGAAGCGTGACGGGAGCGTGGTAGTCTTTCTAGTACTTTATGTAAATGATATCTTGCTCATCAAAAACGATGTGGGGGTGTTATCTTCGGTAAAAGTATGGTTATCTTGACAGTTCGATATGAAGGACTTGGGAGAAGCCAGTCACGTCCTCATGATCAAGCTTTTGCGAAATCGAAAACAAAAGACGTTGGGCTTATCACAAGCAAAGTATATCGATGATATCCTTACTCGTTTTAGCATGCAGGATTCCAAGAAAAGGTTTCTCCCTTTCAGGCATGGAATCACTCTATCCAAGGATCGGTGTCCCAAGACACCTAATGAGATAAAGAAGATGAAGGCGGTTCCTTATGTTTCAGTAGTAGAAAGCCTAATGTATACTATGCTTTGCACTAAACCCGACATCTGCTTTGCAATTGGCATGGTTAGCAGATATCAGTTAACCTAGGGCAGGAGCATGGGACTGCGGTAAAGAATATATAATCAAGTACTTGAAAAGGACTAAGGATTATATGTTGGTTTACCAGGCAGACAGTCTAGTACCTTTAGGGTACACAGACTCGGATTTCCAGTCAGACAAAGATTTTCGTAAGTCTACCTCATGGTATGTGTTACCTTGAGAGGTAGAGCTATAAGTTGGAAGAGTATCAAGTAGTCCTGTATTGCTAATTCCACCATGGAGGCCAAGTACTTGGCAGCTCCTGAAGCAAAGGAGGCCATTTTGGCTCAGGAACTTCCTGTTGAATCTAAAAGTGGTACCTTCAGTTCAATCGGCTATTACACTTTATTGTGATAATAGCGGAGCGGTTGCAAACTCGAAAGAACCAAGAATCCACAATAAAAGAAAAACCATATTGAGCATAAGTATCACCTGATACGAAAAATTGTACAGATGGATAATGTTGCTGTGACCAAGATAGAATCAGAAGACAATCTTGCAAATCTTTTTACAAAGAGCTTACCGGCTAAGACTTTTGATAGTCATGTAGAGGGCATGGGGGTCAGATGTATGGCAGCATGGTTTTGAGTATAAGTGGGAGATTGTTAGGGTTGTATACTGAAAACTATGAATTTTATTTGGTTTTAGTATTTAATTTTATTTTAATAAAATTAATTTTTCTATTTTATGAGAATCTTAATAAGCAATGTATGCAATATCATTTCTTTAATGTTATGCATGGTTGTCCTTTATTATGTACAGTATTTAATCTGGTGTGTAGAGTACGGCTTGCACACAGAAGACCAGATTATAGGTTCTTGCAGAATATAAGTTATTGTCCACAGTTTAGATGGAATTGGACAAACCATCGATACGACTGTAGCACAGAGTTTTAGTAGGCATGTCTTGGTTACGTGGGACAGATAATAGCGTCGTCTATTGTTCCGACTCACTGTGCTAGTACACTTTTGTATATTGAACAGGACTGCATTAGAGTAATTAATTTTATACTGACTACATAAATTAATTCGCACTCCAATATTATTATGAGTGCTTATACTCTTAATCCTGAAATAATTATTATTTGCGTATATTTAATACTCGTCTTGATACATTAGAGGGTGCGATTTTATATGGGTCTATAGTCTCGGTGAGTTGGATAGCAACATTAATTATATGGTGAATATTAATTATTGACGGAATCCACGTCTCGATTGTTCGGAATTAACGATACCCCCTTAAGGAAGCATATAAATTTTGACCGGGCCAAACCCTACAGGTGGATTTGATTATCTGGCGATCAAATAAGTTAAGTGGAAGAGCTTAAAGAATTTTAAAGATACCGATTAAATTAAATAGTTAGAATTAAATTTAATTGGCGGGTATTGAGAATCTTAACGTGGAGAGATGAGTTAAGCATTTAATAATAGGAGCTCAATGCAAATTGGCCTTGAGATTATGACTAAGAGTGCAGTTACAGTTCTTTAGTGGTGTGAACCGTAATTTAGTATTTTATGAAAATTGCAGAAACCGCTGCAAGGTTTTCATAATTACATAACCACTGAGAGATTTGCATACTTGCGAAAACCGCTGGATGGGTATTTGGGTTACACTAGAAGTTTATGTAATAATTACTCCACAGGTCCCTGCTGAAACCCTATAAATATGCGAGTAGCTGAACCAAAATCATAAATTGTCTTCCAAGACTAAGGTTGTCCAGGTTCTGTCGGTATTAGTTCTCGAAGGATCGTAACCCACACTACGTTCGGTAATCGCATCGGGAATACAGTAAAAGGCCTGACCGGAGCTTCAACTCGAGAAATCAAAGTTCGTAGTTGGAAAATCGACCGAAAGGTATTCATCTGAATTAACTGTGGTGGCACGGGTTTTATTTTTTATCATTCGACATCAAAAGTTTTATCTGGAACCTGTTTCGGCGATTGCCCGTTCAGTTTTTTTTTTTTTTTAAGATCATTTACAAATTAATGATTTTGGCAGTTTGCCTCCAACAAATGTCTTGTTTTTTGTAAAAAAAGCAAATTGTCTCATTTTCTTTGGTTCTTCAATTGTAAAATGTCTCATTTTCTGCAACTATTGACATTAGCATAAAAAAAGTCTAGTTTTTTGCCCAGAAAAATCTCATTTCTATTAAAAATGTCTCACTTTAAGATATTAAGTCATTGTTTGGTAATGACTTAATTCTCTATTAACAAAAACATATCATTTCCTACAAAATCCCGCATTATAGAAAAATATCTCATTTCTCAGCGAAACATTGTCTCATTTCCTACAAATGTATCATTTGCTAGCACCAACGCAATTCTAGAATTCCAGCTAATACATTCACTTTCTAACCCATTTCTACAATAAACAGCAAAATGATTATGAATCGCACAAACACAAAAACGACTACGAAAAACATAATTCAAATTGAAAGATGTTAGATACGAAATTACAAAACACGATATTGAGTAGGATCGGTTTAAAACCAAATTTGTTGAAACCAATTCAATATGAAATGAAAAATCGCGAATACCGTCCAACTTTTGAATGCTTTAATCAGTTTTGTTGTTTTTGTTTTTTGATTATGTCTTTACCTATTTTAATAGTCAATATTTATTTTCAAAAGGAAAGATAATCCATTAGTGATTCATATAAGGATATTTTTGTATAAAGCAACAATAAATTTTAAAAATGGGACTATGTGGAATAGTCAACAAATGCATAGGACTTATCCACAAACAAATCTATTAAATAGGAACCCATAGTAATTTTCCCTTTAAGGATAGAGATTGTAAGAGAAATTAGGGCTTTTCCACATAAAGCAAAAAAATAAAGGGTTTAAAACTAAGAGAAAATAAGATGTTTCTAACTTACCTTCGACTCTAGCTGATTCATGAAGCAACCAAACACTATAGTGGCCAGAGAGGTGACAAAGACGGCTACGTCATTGATGACGGAGATTGAGCCGAGCAGAGAGGCGAGAGGTGAGAGCTTGCAGCTGCAGCTGCGGCTGCAGTTAAGACAACTGATGCATGTGAATGAAAGCCATTTCAAGTTTTTTAAGGTGAAAAAGAGGATTTTTGATGGAGGAATAATTACACTAGGCCCATAATGGCTATGATTTCACATCATCGGAAGTGGTTAACGTCTAATAAAGCCAGCAACCTACAAGGAATCAATCATTAAAGAGATGAGGATATGAACATTATAGAAATTCTCTAAGGCCATGTTTGATGCCCATTATAGAGCTTGGGATTAGAATACCAATCCATTGGACCCGATAATCCTTTGTTTGGTTGCTACAAAATGAACCGGATTAGTAGCCCGGTTGGACTACCAATCCCACGAAAGTGGTCGATTAATATTACCCACCTTAACATGGTATTCCCGAACCAGTCCGTCTGGATTGGAAGGTGAAAACCATTATGACCCTTGCCTTGTTTTGTTATTACCAACCTACCCTTGAAGCCCTAGCAGATGGCACAAACTCTCAGCTTTTGTTCTGCATTTTTTTTTTTCAATTTCTCTTGGTTCTACGTTTTCTCTTACGGCAGAGTTAATTCTTGTTTCGGTTTTTCTTTTTCTTGTGTTTTTTAACCATTTCTCCTTATTTTGAGGGTTAATTTGAAGATTTTTTTATCCTACGTTCATAATATCCCAGAAATTGAAGATTTTCCTCTCTTTCAATTTTGAGGGTTGAGTACCTCTTCCTGGTGCCAAATGGAACTTATTTTTGTTATTGCATTACAAATTTGTTTAAGATGAAATGTTTCCCTTTAATTTGTGTTCAGGATGAATGAGGAACTGTCATAGATTGGATGCTTGCATCTTCCATGGGGATGGTGTTGGCTACAATGGACAACAACCAACACTTGGCTTCAATTTTTTCTTGTTTTGTTTATGTAACGTAGTGGTAAATTTGGAAAGTAATAAATTTAATTCAATCTTGGGTGTGCATATCAAACAGGTGATGATTTAATTTATTAACTAACCCAGTGCAAACCAAACATGAGATATCTAACCTGACCTCATTATTAATCCTACCTCGTTCATAATCCTCCTACTAATTCCACCTCTCCCACCCAACCTACACCAATTATCAAACGAGGCCTAAAAAAACATGGAGTTATGCTTGGAAAAAACTTCTCTCATAAGGATATTCCATAATAGAATTGGAGTTCTCACAGGACAAGAAGTCTTACTAGTGTAGAACCAGAGAGAGGGCGAGCAACAGATAAAGAGAAAGAGAGGAGATTCTAAAATATTAATCTTCAATTATCAATCATGCAAATGTATGTCTCCATGCCAATATGTCTCTGTATATAGATAAGGCTAACCAAAATAAAAATGAAAAAAATACCTAGAAATAAAATCCTAACACAATAATATGAAATTCCTAAAATCTCTTGCACCGAATATATGTGTGCAATTCTCTTTTCTTGTTCACATTCGTTACTCTATAAATATAGCCATAACCCCAAGGATAAATGTACGCAATCTACCTTATAGTAGCATTATCTCTCTTTAAAATTATGGTTGACTTAAGCATCGTAGTACTCCAGCTAGTCACCGTCGTTTAGGTAGGCACTAATTGTGCTTTCTTTTGTACAAATTTTAGATTCATAAGTGTTTTCTTCATTTCATTAGGCTTTCGTCGCCATCATCAAGGAGAGTCCGTTGGATTGCTTAATATACATTGTTGGGTCCATTTCCTAACTGCTTAAGCTTTTAGAAAAATTGATAATATAACATGGTATCTGAGCTGTATTTTCATGAGGTTTTGGGTTCAAATCTCGTAATGTGTTTTCCTGTTGTATTTGTTATTGTGCACTCTGTGTTGGTGCACCTCGTCAGTTTGTTTACCTCTCCATGTGCTATCTCGTACGTGAAGAAACAAACTGAATTGAATAAGTGCACCAACACACGTAGAGCACAATAATAAATATAACAAAAATATATATATCACGAGACTTGAACCCAAGATCTCATGTATCTAAGGCTTTAATACTATGTTAAGTCACCAATTGTCCCAAAAGCTTAAATTGTTAGAAAATGGACTCAACAATATATATATATCAAACTATCTAACAGGTTTTCCCTCCTTCAATTTGGCACCATCTATGGGTATCGATTGACTTCAACCAACAGGATGATATATGCGAGTGAATTTATCTCCAGCTTCAACGAGCTATGCTTTTACATGGCTTGAGATTGGGTGCTATCAATGCTCTATCTATAGTTAAGAATTTGCGACACCCACCAAAATTCTTTTACAGGCTCAATAGCCAAGTCACCAAGACTTAGAGAATATGGAACAATCTGTTCAAAAGAAACCTTGTTTAAGGGCTACAACTATGATCGACAATCATGAGAAACTACCAGATCCCTCACACACCTCTTTTTTCATGAAAACATTATCGTCGAATGATGTGATTCTCTATTGCCAAAACAATTGAGCAAAGGAATATCCCTTGTTCTTGCTGCAAGAAAACCTAAACCTAGCGATGAAACGAAACCAAGGTCTGCAGGACCAAGCCTAACAGCACCAAAAAAAAGGAAGTACTCACGCTCTTTCTAGATGCAAAGATTTTCTCTCCTATGCATTCGAGTGTACTATAAAGCAATACATAATACATATATAATTTAAAGCTAATTTTTTTGTCTTTTTTGCATGGGCTTGGTAACCAAAAAAAAAGGAACCACTCGCTCTCTTTTTAGATGCAAAGATTTTCTCTCCTATGCATTTCACTGTACTATTAAAAAAACATAATACATGTATTATTTAAACCTACTTTCTTTGTCTGTTTGCATGTGAAGAAACTAAAAAATAGCAGCAAGAGGTCCTCTTTGTCTATACTCTTGAGAGAATGATTTTGTTCTTAATCTTTTTCCATGAAGTTTGTTACCTCCCTGTCTTCGTAAGACTTATGAGAGACCAAATCCTGTTCGGCAAATCTACTATTCACTTTTGGCTTCCTGCTGAGGGAAAACCATGACAAGGTCAAACAGCAGCTTCAGCGCATCAACGGTGTTGCAAACGTTCAAGCGGAGTTCAACGATCTAAACAGTGAAACACCATTACAACGATCTATTCACTTCTGGCTTCCTGCTGAGGTAAAAACATGACGGTCAAAAGGAATTTCAGCGCATCAACAGCGTTGCAGACATTCAAGCGGAGAACAACGATCTAAACAGTGAAACATCCTTGGTGAAACCTCTTGATAAGGAGACACAGACATCACTTTAATGGCCTTCCTAACTCCATTCTTCTAGAGACATCATCAACGTCGTCGTGTTCTATGATCAATTTTATTTAACAATTGGTTTATTTTTATGAGAAGATACAGACCCCACTTTATTTTTATTTTGGTGATCAATGGGTTAGGCCTTTCCTATGGAATCAAATGAGTATATAGGTTCTTGGATCTTAAAACCAAGCGGTGATGCAGGGCCATCAAAAAATATAAAGATCCAATAACTCGTGTGCTTTCAAAAATGTAAAGGCTATGTGATCATGCGTTGTTAGTCGAACTGGGCTTTATATCAAGATTGAAGGGGTTTGGCGAGAGTGAGTTCACAAAAGCTATATCCTCATATCTCATGGTGACCCTCATTTTTAATTCAAATTGATTGTATAACCCGCTCACAATATGATGTGATGCTTTGGCATGAATATCTTGATAAATCAAATTGCCAAAAGTAAGCATTTGGGCTATCTTATAAATTGATTTCTATTTCACCAACTAACTAAAATATTTATTAAAATGATCACCTACTTATGCATATATGTACAAACTAGAATATATACTCCAAACTAGAATAGGATGTTTGTTAAAAACAACTGTACGAAGTTGGCTGCTCATTAGTGATATTAGACACAAGGGTTTACTAGTTCTTAAAACAATAGATGAGGATACTACAACTCAAGTCTTGCTCTCTCTGACATCCTACACATCCAAGTCATACATCCAGAAAATACATAATAATTACATAATATGAAAGTTCTCTTAAAGTCTTGTTTGACCAGGACCCTAGTGGAACATCACTAATCCAGTTCTCCTTAATCATCTGGATGCCATTGTTTGTGGATTATTTTATATAATTTATAGTCAGGTTGAAATCTACTGCAGACAGGAAATTGGCTATTTGATAGAGTGGCAAGACCAAAGCATTATCAAGTATGAACAGGCATCATAATGAAAGAAATGAGTATAACATACTGAAATTATTTCCTGGAATTTTCTCATATTGTACAAAATCTTTCGTCGTGTAACACAAGTATAATTATAAAATGACGAATAACGTTATGCGTGAGTTCCATGTGAAACGAACAGACCAAACAGATATATCTAAAGATCAGCAATAACATTTTACCTCATCTGCTTTTTTAATCCGTTGTCCTGCATTTATCATCACCTCAAGCATGCGGTCCTCGAAACGCCAATGAAAAAAACAATTTGGCTGAAAAGAATGGTTTAGCATGTCTGCAAAATATGATTTTTAAGTTCATTCGGTAGACAACACCGTATGACTAGAACTCACGTACTTACAAACTAGAAAGAATTGAAATAAATAGTTGTTCAGAAAGATATATAATTAAATATTCAGTCTAATTCCAAAAGGAGGGATTATCCATTTAAAAACAGATCAAAGCATCTAGGGGAGAAGTGATTTTAAATTGTAACCTATGCCAACAATTTTTTTCACCGACTTTCATGCTTGTAGTTCACTAGACTCATTTTACCAGTTTCTTGATGAGCTACATAAATTTCACGCATTACTGTGGTGAGTGTTGAACCATTATTTAATCTTAGATTCTCAAAATTGCATTGGAAACTCAAAAACAAACTGGTGTTCACTTCATGACAAACTGATGAAATTTATTGCAACTTGAGTTTGGAGGAAAACAAACAAAACCACTATGAGTAAAATCAATTCAATTACATCATTAGCATGTCACAGCACAAGAAAGAGTTAATCTTCATCAGGTATCCAGGCCTCAATATGAGGAAAATATGATCCTGTAGGAAAAGTACTAGAAATTAAGGCAACAAAAATTTAATGGAAGAAGCTCACCTGCATAAGGGATCAACATATTTGCATCTTGAACTAGTGCTCCAATCCTTGTTTGCATGTTAATACATCGAGATTGGGCTATACTAACTGCCCAAATGAATCTCTCTGGTTCGCGAGCAAGGCGCTTTATTTTAAGGGGTGCGGCAGAGTGCTGACCAGACAGATAATCCAATAAAGTAGTGAGCAACAGATTACAACAGTACACCTTGCAACAGTGAATAAGGATTGCTTGAAACTGAAATAGGATAAGCAGATTGCCCATACCCAATTCTTTTCCCAAAATTCTAAGGCTCGGCATTGCTGTTCTCTCATAACTGAAGCAAGATTCTGGTCCTGCAGCTCCATAAGGCCCTCCTACAAGGTATAACCGCAATAGAGAAAAGAGTAATGCTTAGGCAGTAAATCAAGGAACTTGTAACACAGAGACAAGAGTTTGAACAGTTAGCTGTTGATTCTACACTTATCTTTACCCCTACTGAAGAAATTATTTTACCATGTGTCAGAACATCCATGGGCAGTACCTCGTTAAACTCAGAGGGATCTCACCTTTTAAACTTTGGTATATACAAGATCTATTTAGGAAACATGAGAGCTTTATTTGATCTGAACCCTCTTTTTGTGTGTGTGTGTGTGTGTGTGTGTCTCAGTGTTTGAATGTTAAGCATGTTAGCAGCATTGGCATTTGAAGAGTTTCTATCCCTACTAAAATCAGATTGAACTTAAGCAAACAGCCCAAGGTGACAGATAGGTTCCCTCTTCTTCCTTTTTAGGCAGACAGCCTTGCTATAATTGAGTTCAAAATTCAAAAGAAAAGAAGAAAAAAATGAACATGAGACCCAAAAATGTGCTAAGTCATTGAGGTATTAGGAGAGAATAATGGCAGCAAGCGCGCCAAAGAGACCAGCCACCTCAACCCCTACCAAGCTTGCTAACCTATTTGACCCTATAGAACTTTTATTCTGTGCAGCCACTGAGAATAACTAGAAATCTGGAAGACATTAAAATTGCTAAACTAAAAATGAGGATGTCTTGTCTTGTGAGAAATATAACCACAGGATGAGCTTAGCAATTTGTAAACATATCGTCTACAAGGATACATCCTCTTTTGGGTTTAGGTATTTATGAATCCAAGGCCTAGAGAAGGACAAAGGGGGACAAACCATAAACACTATTTGATTCTCAAAGCATTTTCTTGGATCATTGGATGAGGTAGGTCTCAAATTTAAAAATATAAGCATCAAATACATTTGGAATTTGGAAAGATGCAAACCCTTCCATGGATTAGTTTACCAAATTCAAAGCCAATGAAATAAATTATAACTCAAATTCTTGAAGACCAAAAAAAATTATAAATGCTTAACAAAAATTTGTATTTTTACCCATAGACATACCTCCGTAGCTAGAAGCAAGCTAGTGCACTCATCTGCGCTAGGCAAAAAGTCACCGTATAGCTGCCAAAAGTTACTCTCTAC
>JAOTRH010052896.1:0-19211 GCA_034768845.1 Heliamphora exappendiculata
CTTGCATCGCATGATTTGAAGGATGAAAACAGGGTTTTATGCTAATAAACCCGTTTTGGGAGACTTGTGTAGTCTGATGGGAAAACTTGGGGTTTGTGAAAAACCCTTTCTAGGTTGTGGTTGAGTGTAGCTCCCACTCATATGGTTATATATTTTTCTGCTTTACAGCTTACTATCTGTTTCTATTGAGTTTCGGCTCACGGGTGAAAATTTTCTGTAAAACCATTTTCAGGTGATGATGTGGATGAGGAGTAGCTTTGGTTGAGCCTATGGTGGCGGAAGACTTTTATAATTTTACAGCTTACTATCTGTTTCTATTAGGCTTCGGCTCACGGGTGAAAATTTTCTGTAAAACCATTTTCAGGTGACGATGTGGATGAGGAGTAGCTTTGGTTGAGCCTATGGTGGCGGAAGACTTTTATAATTTTCCTTTTTGGTTTACCTGTTCCTGAAGCCAAGTTATGTACGTCGTAAGGCAATATACTGAATGCATGTTGAAACTGTATGCTTTTGTTTATGAGAGATATCTTTAGTTGGGTATTCTTTTGGTTTCAACAGGCGGTTTTAAATATATGAAAACCTGTATTTTCATAAAAATTTGTGTTTGGTGGATTTTCACATAACCCCAGTTTTGGGGTGTGACAATAAATCATTACTTTCACAATTGTTCTCATTTCTTGCTTAAGTCACCAATTCAATTTAAAATCTTCAAGCAAATAAGTCACAATTTTCATCACATAGTTTCATTTAACAAGTATTTACTCCTAGGATTTCAAAATCACAACATATATAAGCTATCCATTATCCGTTATTTTGTCCCATTTTCGATCCCATATCACAAGTCTTATGTACATTCCATATCCACTTTTGTTTTGGTTTCTCATTAATTATTCTATAAATTATTCGCTTTCGACACAAACTCGACAATAAACTAGCAGTTCATGATATCACAAAGTTCAAGCAATTACTCATAAATTCCAAACTTTATATCTCACCCAACTATAAAGATCCAAATTCTTCCTCTAAACATCTAGTTTTTTTAGTCATGGGTTTATTTATATTTTCCACAATCCTCACAAGTTCTCACTTAAACTATCAATGTAACACATAAATCTTATGTTTCAAGCTGTAGAACAGCATGTTTTGTATAGGTGTTATACGTGTTGTGCATGCGGGAGTTTGGCTTAGTTTCTAAATCTGATTTTTCTCCCAGCGATGACCGCTCAAGCGGTGGGTGTGCGCTCGAGCGGAGTGGTGCTAGCGTTTAGGTCGGTGAGACGACCGCTCGAGCGGTGCTTGAGCGCTCGAGCGGTGGTGGGAAGAGATGTATATTTGGCATTTTTCAACGCATTTTGCCTTAACGTGTGTATATATGTTTTCCTACATGTTTTGGTGAAACTGGGCAAACGAGGTTGCTTCTCGGGGTTATAGGGAGTTTCTATCTGAATTTCGAAAATTTTAAAAAAAAGATATTTTGGAGTCATATAAATATCAGGCGTTAAATATTTTCAAAAGATATTTTTCAAAACTTAGCGACTAAGTTTTCTTTTTCTCTCAGCCTTCTCTCTAACTTTTTGGGGCCCCGGGGCTCGATTTTCAACGATCCAACAGCGGATCTTTGCTATTGGCTTCGTGGGCTACACATCTATCTGGACGAAATTTGATTTCGACGAAGCTTGGATTTGCACATAGATTGAGGCATCAGGTTTTTGACCCAACGAGGTAGGATTCTAAATTTTACTGTAGTATATGGATAAAATATGTAATTATATATTGTTTCACCGCGTAAAAACGCATGAAAAGTTGGTTTATGGGTGGTTTATGGGTGTTTGAAAGTTTTGGGGCTTAAAACACTCAAGAACATAAATTTCTGGGTTTCCCTCGGGTGGTAGCTCACTCGAGCGCCCAATGTCCGCTCGAGCAGACTAGTTGCGCAGGGCCATTTTGTTTTGATGTTATCTCCCTCATTCGGACTCGGAATTGGATCGTTCTTGTACTCAAATCGAAGCCCCAAAAATCTCTTTCCAATGGCATCTCTCTTACCTTAAAATTCTTTTTGTAGAAAAAGTTATGATCAAAATAGTGAGAGTATGTCAAAGTTTCTTAACTATTTTTTGGCCAAATGTCATGTTTTATGTTTAAACCTTGTTTATTTGGGTAAAAAGCATGTTTTACGCTTTTCTTGGTTTGTTACATTATATAACATGTGGATGTTGGGTTTTCAAATGGTGTTCTTGAAAACGGTAAAAAATTGTAGTTTTTGATAAAATCTCAACACTTGGTGTTTTGCAGGTTTGGAGCTAACCCTTGGGATTGAGTATCAAGTTTTGAAACGTTTGATTGAAAATAGGAAAAAGCATTTAAAATGTTTTGTTTGATCTCTATGTTGATGGATGGATTTATATATACATGTTTAATGTATATTATGAAATATTTTTGATTTTGAGAAGATTATCTAAATGTACCGGGATGACGTGTATGTGGCACGAGTTGCCCTTGGTGTAAGTCCAGAAACGTGCGCAGCGTAGGTACTAAGGTCCTTCGGGTAAGTTCCCATAAATTGAGACAGTTGGGTGCTTAGTTCACTCAGGTTGTCGCCCGTAAATTAAGTGGTTCGTGGTGGAGCTCCGTATAGAACTTGTCATTACCTACCAGACCTTAAGTGGTTTAGGATTAGGGTAATGGACAAGAGTTTATAGTCGCTACCTTTGTTTGTGTGTTAAAGTCGGTACATAGGATCATATTCTTCTTCTTTTTTCACGATGGTACATTCCGTGAAGGAACGATGTTTTGATTACTGCTTTCCTTCAACTGTAAAATGTGTTTTGCGTTATATAAATGCTTAGCTGTGAAGGGAAAACTATTTTGGAGGTTTGTGAGAAACTTGGAATTTTATGACGTAAAACCTTTTAGCTTGTGGATGAGTACGCTCCCACTCTATATCATTGCATATTCCTGCTTTACAGCTTATTATCTGTTTCTATTGGATTTTCGGCTCACGGGTGGAAATTTTCTATACAAAACTATTTTCAGGTGATGATATGGATGAGGTGTAGCTTGGCGGTACCTGCGGTAGTGGAAGACTTTGTAGTTTTCTTTTTGGGTTTGCCTGATCTTGAAGGCAGTTGTTGTACGTCATAAGACGATATATTGTATGCATGTTGGGACTGTATGATTTTCTTTATGAGAGATGTATCTTTTGGGTTTTCTCCTTATTTCAACAGATGGCTTTGATGATATAAAACTATATTTTATTAAAAGTGGTGTTTGGTGGATTTTTACGTGATCCTGAGTTTTGGGGCGTGACAACTTGGTATCAGAGTTCTGGGTTCGAATACCTATGAGCCATGGGAAAAGGGTTTATCACCTGGTGAGGTTGATTATGTATGCTTGCTTGCATGTGTTTAAACGTTGGTTTCTAGCATGTTAATAGCTTTCTAAGCATGATAGTTGTGTCTATGTGGGTATGGAGGTCGAATCTCAGGATTGGTGAGTTTTGCCTTCGGGTGTTTGGTCTAACATGTTTGGAAGCCAAGTTAGAAGCACGTTTGGCCAACGTGTATTCTAGCAAGGAATCTGAATATGTTATCCAAATTGACAAGTCTATCTTGTCAATTCTCCTCGGTATGGGAGACATGTTTGCATAATCTTATGTGGTTAGGTGAAAACATGATTATGTGTTTATGTTACATGGTAGCATGTTGTAGGAAAGCTTATCCTGTTTATATTGCTTC
Source organism: Heliamphora exappendiculata (assembly GCA_034768845.1). Classification (NCBI taxonomy): domain Eukaryota; kingdom Viridiplantae; phylum Streptophyta; class Magnoliopsida; order Ericales; family Sarraceniaceae; genus Heliamphora; species Heliamphora exappendiculata. The sequence goes on from JAOTRH010052896.1 coordinate 3,735, forward strand.
CTATAGAATTATGTCCACGCGGGGTGTGCGGGGAGTGCGGGGATAGGGTCCTGGCCGAGGCCGTGGCTGAGGATGTGCTTATGCTCAAGTTCCATGGGAAGGGAATATTCCTGCCCCATAGGAACAAGTGGGTGGTACTGATGTTGGCGGCACTGATGTCGTCCAAGAGATGTTGGCCACTATGAGAGCTATGGCTGAAGTTACCATGGCTAGTGTGCGGGTTCCTGAGCTAAGGGCTTCTGTAGCTATGAGAGAGTTTCGGCAGTTGGATCCTCCAACCTTTTCTGGGGAGCCGGACCCAAAGGTGGCTACTGAGTGGTTGGAAGTGACCACGTCGATCTTCGATACTCTGGATATCGAGGAGGATTCTTTGCTGGCAAAGTTGGCGGCGTTCCAACTGCGAGAAGTTGCTAGAGAGTGGTGGAAGTTTGCTAAGACCACTGTGGATGAGACGTGGACCGCTTTCATGAGAGTCTTCTTGGAGAAGTATTTCCTAAGATCTTCGAGGGATACTTACCGAGAAACGTTTCTCTCTCTTGTTCAAGGGAACCTTTCTGTGGTCTAGTATAAGGCCAAGTTCGCGAATGTATCGCAGTTCGCACCTGAGATGGTATCTACAGAGGAGTTGCGCACTCAGAGGTTTGAGAGGGGACTTCGACCTGCTATTAAGAATACAATTGCAGCTCTAGATGTGGAGGTGTACATCAAGCTGGTGGAAGCTGCTATCTGGGTCGAGAACTCATTGGCAAATAGTCGCAGGATTAGAGAGAGCGGGAGCCAGCAAGGCAGTGGAGATGCACAGCTCCAAGAGGTTGTCTGGACCTAGTTCTCATTTTTTCGAATCATCTCAGCCGCAGTCGTCTGCACCTACACTTTCAGTGGCCTTGACAAAGAGGCCAAAATAGAGAGGATTGATTTATTATCGTTGTGGACAGGCAGGACAACGTTCAGTTAAGTCCCCGTAGAAGGGCCAGGCTCAGAGCCCAGCGCCCATCCAATCTCACGCGAGAGACCCACCTATCTGTTTTGGGTGTGCTCAGTCCGGGCATATTCGCAGATCCTGTCCTAGAGAGGGAAATGTTCAGGGCGCGACAGGAGCGTCAATGGCATCATCTGTACAGAGACGACAGGCTCCGCAGTAGCCTAGGGCTCAGACGTCTAGGTTTACGGAAGAAGGTACTTCAGCGTAGTCGATAAGGCAGCCATCAACTCAGGGTTATGGTGGGGAGACCAGATTGCCACTGGCCAGGGCTTATGTTCTTACTGATCGCAGTGCTTCCAAAGCACCAGTGGCATCTGATGCTGCTGTTACACCAGCCATGATCAGAGGTACTCTTCTAGTCTTTAGATCATGGGCTAGTGTCCTCATAGACAGAGGAGCATCACATTCTTTTATATCATCTACTTTTGTATCTTCTTTGGGGTTAGAAATGGACTGGTTGGGTATTACTTTGTATGTGGAGACCCCAATTAGTGAGAGTGTGACGCTGAGCCTTGTTTGTAGATCCTGTGTGCTGGAGGTCGCCGGTCGTTGTTTAGACTTTGATTTTATTATTCTGGACATGACCACGTTTGATATCATCCTAGGGATGGACTGGCTGACTCCTTACCGTACCTATATAGATTGTGAGCGATAGAGAGTCTCGATCTGTACGCTAGAGGGTGATAACTTTTACTTTGTGGGTGATCGGGATGAGGGCGTGATGTCTATGCCCGGTGTCACTCGGGTTCGAGGACATTTGGGTTCCCTCTTTTCTGCACTCAGGTTAGATGAGCCAGTTGGGGTTCGAGGGGTGTTACCCCATGTGGTGTGCGATTATTCAGACGTCTTTCCTAACGATTTGTTTGAGTTTCCACCGAGCCGAGATGTGGAGTTCTCCATTAATCTTGTTCCCGAAGCTACTCCTATCTCTATGCCATCTTATCGCTTTGCACCTGCTGAGTTGCGAGAACTCAAGGTGCAGTTGCAGGAGTTGCTAGACAAGGGGTTTGTGCGGCCAAGTACATCGTCTTGGGGAGCTCCAGCTTTGTTCGCGAGGAAGAAGGATGGTTCGTTACGATTGTGTATAGATTACAGGAAGTTGAACTAGGTGACGGTGAAGAATAAGTATCTAATGCCGAGGATTGATGACTTATTTGATCAGTTGAGGGGGTCCCGCTATTTTTTGAAGATTTACATGAGGTCAGGGTATCACCAGCTGAGGATTAGGGACGAGGACATAGCGAAGACCACTTTTCGGACTCGTTATGGTCACTACAAGTTTCTGGCTATGCCGTTTGGTTTGACGAACGCACCAGCTACATTTATGAGTCTAATGAACTGTATCTTCCACCCTTTTCTGGACAGTTTTGTAGTCGTGTTTGTGGATGACATTTTGGTTTATTCACCCATGAGGGAGATGCACGAGAAGCATCTGCATGTTGTCCTACAGCTTTTGAGAGAACATCGCTTGTATGCAAAATTCGAGAAGTGTGAGTTCTGGATGATAGAGGTGAGATTCTTTGAACACGTGGTGTCAAAGGATGGGGTATCAGTGGACTCGACGAAGACTGATGCAGTGACAGATTGGCAGCGGCCGAAGAATGTTTTTGAGATCCGTAGTTTTTTGGGTTTGGCAGGTTATTATCGGCAGTTCGTGAAGGACTTCTCTAGGCTTGCAGCACCGATGACGCATTTGACGCGGAAGGGGATCATGTTTATATGGAGCGAGTCTTATGAGTCAGCTTTTCTGGAGCTGAAGAGGAGACTAACCAGTGCACCAGTGCTGAATATTCCAGAGCGAGGTGTAGGTTACATAGTGTACTGAGACGCTTCACATGAGGGTTTGGGTTGCGTTCTGATACAGGAAGGCAAGGTTGTAACTTATGGATCCCGATAGTTGAAGACACACGAGAGGAACTACCCGGCACATGATCTGGAGTTGGCACCCGTGATTTTTGCCTTGAAAACATGGCGTCACTATCTTTATGATGAGCGTTTTGAGGTCTTCTCTGATCACAAGAGCCTAAAGTACTTGTTTTCGCATAAGGACTTAAATCTTCGCCAACGACGATGGATGGAGTTGTTGGAAGACTACGACTTCAATTTGCAGTACCATCCGGGTAAGGTAAATGTCATAGCAGATGCGCTTAGCATGAGATCTCATGGTTCGTTAATTTCTGTGGCTATACGAGAATGGGGCATGTTGGGAGATGTTGGGGAGTTTGATCTACGTCTCGGGGAGACAGAGAGAGGTGCGACCTTATATTCAGTAGATTCACAGCCCATATTGGTTACACGTGTGTTAGAGGCTCATAAGACAGATCAAGAGGCTCAGATGAAGCGGGATCGCATTGGCAGTGGGACAAACACAGCATGATAGGTGATGGGTTCAGATCAGAATATGAGGTTGTCAGGGCCATTATTTGTGCTAGAGGCGTGCCGTGCTGAGGTGCTACATAAGTTTCATCACTCACATCTTGTAGTGCATCCAAGAGACACGAAGATGTATCAAGATCTACGTCGTCAGTTCTGGTGGACGGGGATGAAGAGGGATGTGCTCCGATTCGTCTCACAATGCTTTACTTGTAGCAAGTAAAAGTGGAACACCAGAGACCTACAGGATTGTTGCAGCCGTTGCCTGTATCTCAGCGGAAGTGAAAGAATGTCACTATGAATTTTGTATCAGGACTTCCACGCTCGCCGAAGGGACATGATGCTGTTTGGGTTATAGTGGATTGATTGACGAAGTCTGTACATTTTCTTCCCATTCGTGTGAAGGATTCAGTGGACCAACTGAGCAGATTGTACATTCAGGAGATAGTTCGACAACACGGAGTACCTGTGACTATCGTCTCTGATCGAGACCCGCGCTTTACATCGCGCTTTTGGCTTAGTCTTCAGGTGGGTTTAGGGATGAGCATGACTTTTAGTACAGCGTTTCATCCTCAGACTGTCGGTCAGTCTAAGAGGACCATCCAGATTTTAGAGGACATGTTGAGAACTTGTGTGCTTGATTTTCGGGGTTCTTGGGAGAATCATCTATTGTTAGCAGAGTTTGCATACAACAACAGTTACCAGTCCAGTATTAGAATGGCACCGTATGAGGCTCTATATGGTAGACCATGTAGGTCGCCTGTTTGTTGGACAGAGGAGGGTGAGACCACCCTACTTGTGCAAGTTTTTGGTCTTTCACCGCGGAGCTAGTCAAGCCCTACTTATCACATCCATATCAATCATCCTCGATTCAACATTCGATTAACATCATTATTCATTAATCACCGAGAGTTCATCTCCCCAATTCATTCTTATACAAGAGAATTCATTTCATCTTGAGTAAACCAATCATTTTACAAATAAATTACTTTTAACATCAATTAAGTTTTTATTGTAACTACGTGTTCTCAACATATTCTTTAACCTTTATATAGCCCGGTTCTTAATTTACCATTCATTTCAATTAATTTAAACCCTAAAGTTTAAGTGAGTTTGTTAGTTCGATTATTATTATACTATGCATAAATCATGAATCATCATAATGTTCCATTTTCATTTTCAAAGTTATAAATTTCAATTAAACCAATTCCTTCTCCAAGCTTTCAAATCATATTATATACATCTCAAATTTTCACAACTCTTCCTTCGATCATTCACACAATTCCCACAACATTTTTCCTTCTCATTCACAATTATTACATTATTCTGTTTCTAAGCTCATCTCATCAAGTTCCAAATTAACTTTGTAGCATTTCCTTTCATATCACATCCATACCACAATTTCATCAAAACACAACGTTCATGGAATTTCAAGATTTAAACTTATTTGTTACGCAAATTTAACCCCTGTATAAATGTGAGACCCTGTATCGCTTTATTTTTTATATATATATTTGTTGACGTGTTTCTTTCATGTTATGTATATCATCGATACTTGATTTATGTTTTGGAGTTGTAGAACACCATGTATAGATGTGTTTTACGCTTTTTCAGGCCTTGTTTAGGCATGTTTGGTTGGCCTTAGAACTGAAAAACTGAGACCAACACAGTAGGCTGTGGCACCTTGGGTTCGGTCGACTGGACTGGTATGTTCGGTCTACTGGACTGGTATGTTCGGTCGACTTAACTATTTTTCTTGAGTTCGATCGACTGAACTGGGTGGTGGTGCGTTTCTCGAGGGGCTTCAGTGGACTAAAGTGGCCTTCAGTCGACTGAACTGCCTTTTTGCCGAGCTTATAAGTATTCCAGCCCCTGGAACGTTTGGAAAAAGCTTGTTTCTTCCATTCTCTCTGCCTCCTCTCTACATATTTGACCAGCCCGAGCCTAGTATTTGACGATCAGCTTGTGGATCCCTGCTATTCACGGTGCTAGCTTCGTGTTCGACCGATCAGATTTCTGTTCCGACATGGTTTAGATTTCGAGGCTTTGAGTTTCGACTCGCCGAGTTAGGATTTTAGATTCCGCTGCTGTATTACGGTGTTATATGTAATTATATGCTTTTTTACCGGATAAAAAATGCATGAAATGTCATATTTGTGTTTAAATCTTATTTTTTGGGGAAAATGCATATTTTTCGCTTTTTTTGGTTTAGTACAGCTTATGACATGTGGACGTATGGTTTTCAATGGTTGTTTTGAAAACGGTGGTTTTTGTTGGAAAACGGTAGTTTTGATTGAAATCTCAACATTTTATGTTTTGGAAGTTTGGAGCTCGCCTTTGGGGTTAAGTCTCAGGTTTTGAAACGTTTTGCTAAAAAAAGAAAAAAATATTTTGAAAATATTTTGTTGATCTCCATGTTAATGGATGGATCTATATACATGTATAATGTATATTTGCAAAAAAAAAAAGTTTTGTAGTTGTTGCTACAGTTCAATTTTTAGAAGATTATCTAAATGTACCGAAATGACGGATATTTGGCACGAGTTTTCTCGGTAAAAGTTCAGAAACGTGCGCAGTATAGGTACCTTTGTTATCCTTCAAGGTAGTTTCTGTAAAGAAGGTCGATTTGGGTGCTCTTTTCCCTCGGGTTGTCGCCCGTAAAGTTAGCTTTTACGTCATGGTGCTCCGTATAGAACTTGTCGTTACCTAGCAGGTCTTGAGAGATGCTGGAACTAGGTAATGGGCAGGAGTCTATTGTTGTTACCTCTATCTCCTTGTGATAGAGTCGGTATATAAGATCTCTTTTTTCTTCTCTTCTACGATGGTACATTCCGTGAGGGAACAATGTTTTTTATTACTATTTTTTCTTAACTATAGTTGGTTATTTGTAATATTTGCATCGCATGATTTGAATGATGAAAACAGGATTTAATGCTAACAAAACCGTTTTGGGAGACTTGTGTAGTCTGATGGGAAAACTTGGGGTTTGAGAAAAACATTTTCTGGGTTGTGGTTGCGTGTAGCTCCCACTCATATGGTTGCATATTTTTCTGCTTTACAGCTTATTATCTGTTTCTATTGGGCTTCGGCTCATGGGTGAGAATTTTTTGTAAAACCATTTTCAGGTGATGATGTGGATGAGGAGTAGCTTTGATTGTGCCCGCGTTGGCAAAAGACTTTTATAGTTTTTCTTTTTGGTTTACCTATTCCTGAAGGCAAGTTATGTACGCCGTAAGGCGATATACTGTATGCATGTTGAAACTATATACTTTTATTTATGAGAGATATCTTTAGTTGGGTATTCTTTTGATTTCAACATGCGATTTTAAATTTATGAAAGCCTGTATCTTCATAAAAACTTGTATTTGGTGAATTTTCACGTGATCCCGAATTTTGGGGTGTGACAATAACTCATTACTTTCACAATTGTTCCCATTTCTTGCTTAAGTCACCAATTCAATTTAAAAACTTCAAGCAAATAAGTCACAATTTTCATCACATAGTTTCATTTAACAAGTATTTACTCCTAGGATTTCAAAATCGCAACATATATAAGCTATCCATTATTCGTTATTTTGTCCCATTTTCGATCCCATATCATAAGACTTATGTACATTCCATATCCACTTTTGTTTTGGTTTCTCATTAATTATTTCATAAATTATTTGCTTTCGACATAAACTCTACAATAAACTCACAGTTCATGATATCACAAAGTTCAAGCAATTACTCATAAATTCCAAACTTTATATCTCACCCAACTATAAAGTTTCAAATTCTTCCTCTAAATATCTAGTTTTGTTCGCCATGGGTTTACTTATATTTTTCACGATCTTCACAAGTTCTCACTTAAACTATCAATTTAACACATAAATCCTACATAAATAAATCGACTTATATGATTCTAATAACCCTTTTTAAGATCCAATCTTGCCTCATCGTCCAATTACTATAAGATCACCTATCAACTCACAATATTCAACTAAGTTTTTGGCTCAAACTTCCAAACAACTCCTTGTTCATCAAAAATTAAAACTCCCTAGTTATCCCAACTCACCAACTCGATATTTTGTGGATGCATATTTAATCATGCTTTAACATGGCTCATAATGCTCAAAAGACACTCTAATTTCATTTATTTCTCCAAATCAATATAAAACTAAATCAAAAGCTCCAATTGAGATTAGGATATAAAAATCACCCAACTTCCACCAAATCTAATTCAATTATTGTAACTTAACTAAACTTCGCCCAAACACGATTTGAATGTCCCACTAGTAAATTCTCAAGTCTTAAGTTTTTAACCATAGACTTATCCGTAATCTGCCTTTTCATTCCAGAAACTACTTTATCAATTCACGAGTTTAATTCTGTGTTTCCATCTCAAGTCCTCCCAGAAAACTAATAATCCACACATTTAACACAACATCAGGCACCAACATTTGGTTTACTAATTAAACACCTCAACTCCACAATATAATTCTAATTTCATGTAATTAAACTCAATCGGTTCTAGGGCTTAAGTAAATTCTTTATTAATTCTTTATTTAATGTTAAAATTCATGATTAGGGCTTAAATTTTTCATGTCTTCAACAATATGATTCAAAAACATAATCACAACCTCCATCCTTTAATCATACTTGGATTTTTCTTCAAGTCTAATTTAATTTCATATAAAAATCAACATAAATCAAGATAAACCATCTAAATTAGTCAATATCTTACCCGGTTAAGCCTCTAGAGCTTCAAAATTTACCCAAATGACCCCGCACATAGAAATCAAACTCACCACTTAAATTTGTTTATTATGTCATCCCTCATTAACTCCTGATTTAGGTCGCATTCGCGGCTCAAGTTCACAAAGTTTAAAGTTCACTAAGTTGAGCTACAATTTCAACACATTATGGAAACTAATTCTTCCTTCAACAAACTATTAAACTAGATTAAAGTTCTTAACCCTCTCATCCACAATAGTTAGGTTATATTGTTCAACCATCCATAAGAATTTGAAACATCACCTTAGCAACCAAATTGCATGAATTTGAATTTAATGAACCCAAAAGCTTTAGTTAGAATTTCAAAAAGATTTTAATTAAATTCAACCCAAATCATTTCAGAACACCAAAATTAGTCTAAATTCGACCTTATAGAGCCGCAACGCCATGGAATTTTGCCAAGAAATTGAACCCTAAAATTTTGAAATTCCGCCCAAGGTCGAAACCCTAGATTTTAGCCCCTCTTGAATTCGGTTTCCAAGTTACTCAATACGAAGGTTCTGCGACGTGAATCTTGTATCTCGAAATGTAGTAACTAATTTTTGAGAAGGAGATGGAGGATCGAGAGCTTGAAAGCTCTCTCTCATGGCGAAAAATCAAATAGGGAAAAAGAAAATGAGGAAGACGATGCTGACTGTTAGGCACCAAATTTCGAGCCACGTGAAACACCCATAAACAACCAGACATGATACCTAACCAAGAATACACTCTCAAAATAAACCACACATGCATTGTATATAAATGCCTAACGGCATACATTACAAGGCTCCAACGCCGAGAAAACATGTTACAATATATATGTAACAAAACTAACAAAAAGGAAGACTACACTCTTCCACCTCCTCCATCACCTCCAAATCAACCAGCGTGATCGGTACCTGAAGAAAAACAAATCCCACACCGTGAGCAAAGGCTCAAAAGAAACTAAACAAGCATGCAGTATAAACAAAACATGCTAGGAAACCGAAGTGCAAGTTTAAACTCTCTTTCAAGCCTTGAAAACAATTTTCACATACAAACGGGAAAGCGAGGAGACAACCATGTTTGACTCACTCACAGGAGCCTGAAAACAGTTGGAAAATAGTTTTTAGATCGCGATTTACATGTCTCTTAAAACAATTTAAAAACTGGTCTATCCGTCCCATGATATAATACATGCAAACCATGATACATATAATCGGCCCTCACATGCTGCAACCATAGTCCTAACACTGAGATAGAGATCCTTATACAGCATACATTCTCGGGATAAAATCGTATACTATGGGATAAAATCATAGACCAACCACGGGATAAAATCGTAAACCTTATCGTAAGCCACGGGATAGGACCGCCGACCACGGATTAAACCACGAGATAAGACCGCATACCACGGGATAAAATCGCAAGTTACGGGTTAAAACTGCACGAAACAGGATAATACTGTAAACTACGGGATAACACCGAACATTCATATGCATAACCTAATCAAGATTTAAATGCATATAACATACCACATACACCACGTGCATATGCCCCACAAATCCATCACATCCATGTCTAATAAAACTCTGAGTTCTACCGCATGCAACCATGATATACATAAGATATCATGCCATGTAATCCACTTACATAAATAAACAATTATAAATGCACATAACCAGATAACTCAATGAGACCTCACAGGCCACATACCCGTCATTCGATACACGAACTACCCGTCCACAAGCCGGGACCCGTCCACACACAGGGATAACCAACACCTAAACCCGAAGGCCAACACTTGAAACCTCCCACAGACCGATTCTCACCAGAATCCCACCTTAGGCCAAACCACGAACCCACACTTCGCGCACATAACCAGCACTCACACCACCGTGCCAAAAACCCTAAACCAACCATGCACGTCACACCCGAGGACGGCATCATAAAAACACCCAGGCCACTACACAACCCCCGAAACCACAACGCCAACTGAACCAAGGAACAACTAACTCCCCTCTCCATGATTTTAATCAATAGAACCCCATAACTCCATAACCACTAGAGGAAGGACAATCACCAACACGACACCCAAAAGAATCCACAGGTATTTGAATTGACCAATTCCCATAAATCAATCAATTGAATACCGTAAGACACCAATCAGAAATCAAAACCCAAGCAAAACCATCAAAACGAGGCTACCCAGGTTCAGTCGATCGAACCTAAGCCCCCAGTCAACCGAACACCCTACTGAAAACCACCAAACACGTCACATACACGGTTCAGTCGACTGAATCCATAGGTTTGGTCGACCGAACCCCAAAACCAAACTTCAGTCGACCGAACCCCATGGTTCAGTCGATCGAACCTCGGCGGAAAATGATTTTGAGTTACGGGTTCAACCCTCCAGGCCTCGAATCGACACTTTTGAACACCGAAACAACACTCGTGAACATCCTCACGACTAGACCTAATACCAAAACCTCAAAAGAAACTCCCGATACCCGATTCCATCCACGAAATCGACGAAAAACTGGTTTTAAACCCAAAAATCTATTTTGATACAAAGTTAGATCTATGGAGATCTAACTGGTAAAAAGACACTCAATTACCCATAGCACCCTTATAACACATACAGGTCTAGAATTCTATCTCGGTAAGTTTAAAACTCAACGTCTCGATCCACGTGCAAAATCGAGCTTCGCTAGATTCAAAATTTGACCGGATGGTTGCGTAACCCACGACGCCAAAAGCAAGGATCCACTTTTGGATCGCTGAAAATTGAGCCCCGGGCCCCCGAGAACTTAGAGAGAAGACAGAGAGAAAAATGGAAAACTTATGAGTTAAGTTTTGAAAAATATCTTTTGAAAACATCTAACTCCAGATATTTATAGGCCTCTAAAATATTTATTTTTAAATTTTTCGAGAATCGCGCCACAATGGCCTACGGCCCCAGGAACCTACCCCGCATGCATATCTAAACCCGATCATGCATCAAAAGCAATAAAAATATGCTTCAACAAAACACGCAATGCGCGTCCGAAAACGGATCAGGGTCTCACATCGGCGATAGTGGCTGGGATGAGCTTGCTGGCGGTGATGGGTGGCGGAGGCAGCGGAGGCGGTCACAGCGGTGGCAAGTGTGGTGCGTCGCGCGCCTCTCTTCTCTCTCGGTTTCTCTCTTCTCTATTTTTTTTTGTTTTCCCGAAGTATCTCAGCTTCGGCTGAGATGCAATATATATATATATATTTTTTTTTATTGAATGTTCTAGAGCCTTCAAAGTTATTTCCCCCCTTTTTCTTTTTCTTTTTTTAAAACTCCCAAACTCACAAATACATATATGTGGATAATATTTATGCTTTAACTAATGGTTTTATTTTACGTGAGTTAAACCTTTAATTTAATTGAATAAATAAATTAAAATCATCATTATAAAATTAATCACTAATTAAGATCTTGAGTTCTCACACACTCCAATAGCGTACAACGAATCATTTTCATTAATTTAATTATGCCAAAAATAATTACTCAAAATAAAAATGTGTCGGATCACTACAAATTTTTTGACAGAAAATTCTCATATTTCAAGAGCTTTCTAACAAAATAGAGCTCGTAAAAAATAGAGCTCGGATGAGGCGACACGAGCTGCCTGAAGGCGGCGGCGAGGCGGCGCCGACGATGGCTGGTGGTGGTCCGGTGACTTTCTCTCTCCCGGGGCTAGTTTGATATATATTCTGATATATACACTCCACTTATACGATATATATTGATATATTAGATAGTATCAAGGAGTTCTGATACAAACTGGACACAGGAAACTAATTCAGAACAAGATCATTACAGCTTATCACTTAATAGGAGACTAAAACTCTTTGGAGTTTTAGATGGATCATAAAATCGGGATATTTATATTTATCTTGTACTTAATTCTTTATTAACTGCGTGGATGATATTTACTGATTTTATTTATCCGGTTAATTTAATTAATTCAAATATTTGATTTTAATTAAAATATTTTGTAATAAAAAATTAAATTAAATTTTTTTAATTAATTAATTTTAATTAAATGAAAAAACTTTAGATATTTTATTTTTTTTACAAAATATCACGTTTAAGATGTTTTTTTTATAAATTTGAATATCTTGAAAAACGTGGGAATTAATTTTAAATTTTAAATTAATTAAATGAAAAAATATTTAATCGAAATAAATTATTATTTTTTAAAAAATATGGGATGAAAAATAAAATAAATAAATACCTTTAATTACTACATTGGTTGAAAAGTTAAAGGAAAATCTGTGTATTTATTAAATTTTATTTGTTACGTATTTAAACACAAAAGATGGTTTGATAAACTGAAATATTTGGAATCGTGTACATGGAAAGATATTTGATTCTTTTAAATCGTGTGATTTTTGAAAATAATAAATTTATTTTAATTAAACAGATTTTTATAACCCTAAAAAATATTTTAAAAATCTAAGTGGGAGAGAAAATTTATTCACAGATAAATTATGCTGTTTCCATCACTAGTTTGTAGGCGATGTAATTAAATTTTGCGTGTTGGTAGTAAAATTTTTCTCCCCATAAGATAGATCAATTGTCGTATCGCCAGTACAAACCTCTTTTAGGAGTAATTCTAGATAATTATTAGTGTGAATCACTTATCCATCTGAAGAGTTCATTACGAAACAATTGATTTAGAATTAGGTGATGATTAACACTTAGCTGTATATAATAATTTTTGCTCCATCTGAGTCACTGCTATTATATACTGGATCGAAATTATATCAGCTATTTAATTTTACTTGGCAGGATTAGTTGCCTAGATAGTAAAATTAAAAGGAATTGTCTTGTCTGGACAAACGATGGATAGTAGACGTTCTCCCATCGAGCATGCTATTCACAGGATACCAGGATATTATCGAATTAATTTTGAAATGGTAGAGGGAACCAAATTAAAATAAATTCAAAATTTTACTCGTCATAATTAACAGTTATTTTTAATTATATGATTCTCAGGAATAAAATAGTTTTTAATTCACTTACGGTTATACTAAAAGAAAATAAACTAACGGGATCAAATTATGTGCTGGTACACTTTGTGTGTATTGAACGGGACATTTGAGGTATTTAATTTTATATTAACTATACAAATTAATTTACACCCTAAAGTTATTATGAATAGTGTTTATGCACTTACTCCTGAATAATTATTAATTTGTGTATATTTAATATTCGTTGTTTTGATTTATTAGAGGGTGCGATCTTATATGTGTCTATATTCCCAGTGAATTGAATAACGGTATTATTTATATAGTGAATATTAATTATTGACGGAATTCACGTCTCGAATGATCGGGATTAACGATATCTCTTTAAGGAAGCTTATAAGTTTTGATCGGGCCAAACCCTATAGCTGGATTTAATTATCCAGTGGTCAAATAAGTTAAACGGAAGGTTTAAAAATTTTAAATATGACAATTAAATTAAATGATCAGTAATTAAATTTAATTGGCGGGTATCGAAAATCTTAACGCGGGAAGAAATTTTAAGCATTTAATAATAAGAACTCAATACAAGAAGGTTTTGAAATTATGGGTCAGAGTGTAATTATAGTTATTTAATAGTGTAAATTGTAATTCAGTATTTTATGAAAATTGCAAAAATCGCTGCAAGATTTTCATAATTACAAATACTGCTATAAGATTTGCTTAATTACAGAAACCGTTGATAGGTGTCTGTGTTCCACTGGAAGTCTTATTTATAATTACTCCATAGGTCCCTGTTGTAGCCCTATAAATATGCGGGTAGATTGAACTAGTTTCACAACTTGTCTTCAAGACTAAAACTGACCAGGTTTTGTTTGTACGAGTTCTCGGAGGATTATAATCTGCACTATATCCGAGAATCGTATAAAAAATACAGTATATGGTCTGATAGGAGTTTCAACTCGGAATTAAAATCGTAGTTAAAGAATCAACCGGTAAAAATGTATTCTTCTAAATTAACTGTGGTTACATAGGTTTTATTTTGATCGTTTGACGTTAAAAACTTTATCTAGAGCTTGTTTCGGTATTTACCTTTCTAGTTAATTTTTTTATCAAAAATTATTTATAAAAATAATAATCTTGGAAGTTTTGCTTCCAACATGTGGAGGCTCCTGTGAGTAGGAGTTTTACCTTTTTAGACCAGCAAATATTTTGAAAATTGGACCGTTGAGCAAATAAAAAAAGAGAATGGGTGGACGGATCACCAGTTCAACAGAAATTGAATCAAAATCGAACCGTGACGTCATAATTATATTATTAATAATTTTAAAATTATAAATATTAAATAAAAAATAATATGTAACTCAAAATCTAAAAAAAAAAGACATCTCATTATTTTAGCAGGATTCTAATTAAACAATTAGAATTTCTAGTAAAAATAATCAAAATTTGGAACATTCTTGGCCTTCAAGTTAAAATAAAATAAACATAAGTGAAATGGACAAAAATCATAATCTTTCTTCTTTGTTAAAGGCATAAAGCAACAAGACAACATTAAAAAAAAACAAACAAGCAAAGAAGCACTCCCCACTCAACATTAAAAAAGAACAAATAGCAAAAGAAAAAATTACAATTTTTAAGTTGAAACTTGAAAAAATTAGGATTCACGAAACTCTTGTAATTCTAGTGAACTAGGATCGGTTCTATTGGGTCACCGGTTCAACCGCGAGTTTAAATATATTTCATTAAAAATAACGGTTTTTATATTTGGATAATATAATAGGTTAATCCAGATCGTTAACCAAACCGATTATTAGTCCAACTGGTTGAGCTGATCGGTCCAGTTCGATTTTTAAAACATTGAACCTAGCCTTCCTTGATCCATACAGTAGTAGTTTTTGGGACAGTCCGTCTGTTTCTTTTATTATTTTGATGTACTTAAAAAAAATTTATTTGGGTCTGTAATACTAATTTTAAACTTTTTTTACTTTTCGACATGTATGGATATTATCGTTTATCATTTTCTACAGTCTTATTAGTTAATTATCGCTCTATATATTCCCAAAATTTGAGGCATCACAGATCGCTTGTGTGGCATATTTTAGCTTTCCTATGTTTCCTAAATGTCGTGTATCATCACCATTATCAACAACTTGCTTCTTTGTATTTTTAATTGTTTATTCAAAAAATTATAGATAACCAGTTTCATTATTCTCTGTATTTTGAATTCAACACTAAAACTCTGTTTGTTTTAATATATAAATTGTTTTGGTAAAATATTCGACACTAAGGCTCTGCTGGCATGGGTTTGGGTTTGGGTTTCTAGATATCTAGTAAAAATTATTATTTTTTTTATAAAAATGAATTTGAATTTTTTTATTTCAAATTAG
>JAOTRH010052907.1:0-19211 GCA_034768845.1 Heliamphora exappendiculata
ATATATGTTCCACTTTTTCCCAATTTCTCGGTCCATTCTTAGCCCGATAAAATAAGGATGAAGACAAGACATTACGGTCTCGTTTGGCAATCTGTCTTAAAGGCATACTTTTTGATAAAAGTTGCTTTAAGCTAAACAAGTAAAAGGTTCATTTGGTGAACTGTATCGATGACTTTGAGCTGAAAAATAATAAATCAAAAAATTTGGTTTAAAGTGTTTTTGAGTCAAAAAAGAAATGTTTTAGTTAGAAAAAAAATTTTAAAAAAAATTTAAATTTATTTTCACATAATTTTATATTCAGTGTGATCTTATTTAACATATTTTGACAAGTAAATTTTTAAAATATAATTTCTATAAAAATAAATGCGTATAATAAAAGTTATAATACAGTAAAAAAAAATATAAACCTATTTTATGCAAAAGAACTAAAAAGTTAAAAACCTTTGAATTTCCAAACGAAACTCTTTAAGTTTTTTTTAATTTAAGTCAAAAACCAAAAACCTAGCAATTTACCAAACGAGCCTCATTGCCATTTCTACTTAAAATTGCTAAGCTGCTTAGGTTTGAACAAGGCTAAATAAATATATTCCGCGTGCCACCAGCGACTTTTACCTCTACTTTAATTATTCCTATTGACTTCTGCATAGCATCGCCACCACTAAAACTTATTCCATTCTTTTCTACAAATTCAAAATTCCTCTAGAAGGTTGTCAACTGTCAAGCACTTCTCAACATGAAATTAATGGGCTTAATTTACCAAACAACGCCATCATATTTTTGTCCCAGCTTGCTCCCGAAATTTCAATTAGCATCTTCACGGAACTTGATAATTGTTTAATCAAATCGTTTTTAGCTTTTTAGTTTTTAGTTTTTAGTTTTCCTTTTGCCATTTTGCTGTTTTAGTTATAGATAACTTGTTCAGTAAATGTAACTTTTGTTAGTGCTTATTAGCATATGCACATTTAGTAAGATTTTTAATACAAACGGTACATGATGGTCCCATTTGTTAACGGTTATAGTTTTTTATTTTTTATTTATAATAAACAAAAAATATATGTTTTTGTTTATTTTTGTGAAAAACTAAAATAAAAACATATTTGATGTATAGATGTTTGAAAAGTGGTGGTTATAGGTGTTATCCAGTGTTGATAGCAAAAGATAGCGATGGTGTTCAGAAATTGTAGTCGGAAGGGATGGCCATATGTAGTCGTCGAATGGTATGGCCGTATATGGTGGTTAGAGCTGGTGGTCAGAGATGGTGGCCGAATGGTGATGGTCAGTGGTGGTAATTAGAAGTAGTGACCAGAGGTGTTAACCTAAGATGATAGCAAAAGATGGCGATAGTAGTCGGAGGTATTAGCCGAAAATGATAGCAAAATATAGCAATGGTAGTCGAAAACTGTACGTGGTGATTAGAGATAGTAGCAGGCGGTGATGGTTGGAGGAGGTGGCCGAATCTGGTGGTCGAAGTTGGTAGCCAAATGTAGTAGTCAGAGGTAGTAGAAAAAAAGATATATTCAAAATCTATTTACAAAACAAGTGAAAATACAATTTTTTTTGTTTATAAAAATTTTGTAAATTTTAAAAATTATTTATAATTTTTTTAAAACAAAAATAATTACCAAATATGTTTTTGTTTACAGTTTACAAAAAATTTAAAAACAAAAATAAAAAACAAAAAATATAAACGTTACCAAACAAGGCCGATATATTTATTTTGAGAAGTTATTGTTAAGTAGTTTTCTAGATTTACTGCTAAATATGTAGAACCAAAATTTCATTTGACTTTTATAACTTAAAAAGATCACAAATCAAATTCCTCTTTATTTTAGCCAAACTTAGTTAGGTTTAATTTGCTAAATGCCTAACTCCCTCCTTTGACCTGAACCAATGGTAAAACAAAGCATTATTAGCACTTTTTAGCCAGGGTTATTCGATTGGAAAGCATTCTTGAAGACTTTCTTAGAGAAGAGATTTTGAGTATTAAATTGTGCATACCTTTACCTTTCGAAGTTATAGTTATAAGAGTGTGGGGTCGCTTTTTCGGAAGAGCTTTTATGAAATAGATGCCCACGAGACTATAACTTGCTCTTGGTATTGTAGGTACCCAACCCAAGAATGCATAAATAGCTCGACGAGTATATTAAAAGCTTTCTCGCTTTTCAAATAGATGAGAGAACTGTTCTTGTTGTTAATGTAAATGAAAAATGTGATGGGACAATTTAATCGCCAAATTATAAGAAGTTATGTTGTTATAAATTGTCGAGATTTGGAACACACTTGAATCCAAAAAACAACCAACTAGTTTGAACAGTGAATTGCCACGTAAGTTTCAATCCACACATAGAAAAATAGAGAAAAGAAACAAGAACAATCACAATAAAAACAAGGATTACAAGAACTAGGCCTCATACTGAACCTCTCTCCACGCTCTTTGGCCACCAACTAAGCCTCTCTGGTGTATCTTAACTCTCTTAGGATTTCTGATACATAACCCCCATATTTTAATGACACAAAACTAAGTCAAACATTTAATAGCCGCAACCCTAGTCGCCCAAATAAAACGCATTCTTACATAGACTGCTCAATCAATCTTATACATGCTTTGGTTTCTCTGTAGTCTACAGAGTTTCTAATGACAAATTCTCACATTCTTCAACATTTCATACTATTCGGACCCTCTTTCAGATGAGAGAATCATAAACTCGAGGCACAAAACCCAACATAAACGAACGTGAGGAAGTCAATTCTCACATTGTCTCTAACACAATGAACAAAATAAAAATTATTCTAATTACTTTGTTACCCTCTCATAAAAGATGGGATTAAGCTCGCATACTAAGATGGGATTACCTTATTCAATTCCTATGTTAAATCCTTTGTCCAATCTTAATCATGTCTTTATTTTCTTACCATGTCTACCCCCAAGTTGGTGGGATCCACCTCAAATATATTTTTATAAACATTTTATCTTTTAGTGCTCATTGAGTTAATTTTGCATGCAAAAACAAAAATTCAGTTCACCTGACATCAATTTTCATGTAATTTTTTTTATCAAAAAAGGTGAGAAGGCCTAAAAATGTTGTAAATTTAACATAAAATCTATCAAAGAGGTACATCGAGTACAATAAGAAACTTCCTCTAAAGGAGAGAAAAATGCCTTCACGCGAGGAGAAGAAAACCACTGCCTACATGCGGGGAGGAATGCCAACCGTCATGAACGTAGGAAGAATCACAAACCTCCACGCAAGAAAGCATTATTAAAACATACACCCTAAAAATGACAAACAAGATAGAAAGCAAATCACAATGAGCTGCACATCTCCTTTTTTCTTCTACAACTAGCTAGAATAGTATTGTACTTTTAACCAAACTCTCACAAACATACTTACTCAAAGCCGGAGGTGATCATCTAACCTCAACTTTGACAATATTAACTTCGAGTTACTTGTGTCGACCTAGTAAATATCTAAATCTAAAAAAAAATTATCCAAAATAATGAGGTACTGAAAAAAATAATAAAAGAAGACAAAACACAAAAAATATATATAAAATAAAATGCAAACTACAAATAAAAACAAAGTAAAGGAAAAAAAAAGAACGAAAAGAAGAGCGATATAGGATAGAAAAGGAAAGATTAGAGAGGGAAGAGAAAATGAGATCTAATGAGAGGCAGACCAGAGAAAGGTTACAACCACCAAGTCTCTCCCTCAAACTAGCTATAATGCACACAAAGAGAGAGAGCGAGAGAGAGAGAGAGAGGAGATGAAACGGGAGGAACAAAATTTCATATATTTAAAATGTAATGTTAAGTCTAATGAGTAGGAAGGGTATTTTAGCCATTTTACCCAACTGAGGAAAAATCGGAGTAAGTTTGATAAGTCATTCTACCTAGTAATATACGCTGGTTAGTCCCACAAATGATCTATCCATGGAATGGGCGTGACTATCATCCCCTCATTCTAGAATTCGTCTTAATCAATCCACCATACTGATTAGTGCATAGTCCTAGTTAGCGCAACGCGCGACAGATGTGCTCGGTTACCTAAGATTAGGGAAATCCACTAATATAGTACTGTCATAATCATTTGGCATATGGGGACCACACCACGTATCCAAAGTTACATTATAAAGCACCAGGTACAGTAGATTTAGGTATATTCTAACAAAATTCTCTCTCTCTCTCTCTCCCCCTACTTTCTCTCTCTGGCATTACTTGCCCCTACTCAACCAAAATATCTAACTTGACCGTCGGAGGGGACTCCACTGGAAATACTCCGGCCCCCCTTCTAACATATCGTTTGATTTCTCAGGTGAAGATTTGATCTCAGTGTATTGTTTAAGGAACGAACACCATCATTATGGTGCTGTCTGTGGGAAAAAAATCTCAATTCGGTGGTGGATTCCTTGCTAAATGGTTCAAACGAGAAACAAATTCAACACCAACTATGGCCGAAGAAACAAATCGACAAGGGATGCCTCCCATCCCAGGGCCATAGCCCAATGCCCAACACCAAGAAAAAATTCAACACCAACTATAACACTTGACTCAAGGGATCTTCTAGTTGGTGCAGAAGAACTAGGAGTTGCTGCAACAAATTCGTGAGGGAGGAAATGACCGTCCTCTTCTAGTACTGATTAACCCTCAGGGTAACTAGAGAGTCAATGATGACCACGGAGGCGATTCCCTAGGGGGAGAAGAAGTTGAAGAAGTAGGTAGTGGAATCAATTTTCCCCTACAGCCCATTGGTAAAGGACAAGGCAAAATACCCAGAGGGAAAACAGAAACCTCTACAATGTCCACTGGATGGGACGAGCAACTCAGAGAGATGAAAGCACAACTTGATGCAGTGATAGAGACCATGAGAGGTAAAATCGCTTCAACCCTCAATGATCTGGTTCAAAAAATTGAATCTCCATTTAAACCAAGTATAATGGAAGCCCTATTGCCCCCTACTTAGGATGTTGCAGTCGGATATGTATAATGGTAGTTCTGATCTTGTCAATCATCTAGACACTTACAAGTCTACGATATACCTCCACTCCATCCCTCATGAAATAACATGTAGCGCATTTCCCACCACCTTGAAAGGCCCAACTAGAGTCTGGTTTTCAAAATTAAAACCAAAACTCCATACACTCTTTTTCCCAGTTAAGCAAGCTTTTGTTAGGCATTTTATTATGGGCTGTGGCGCCGAGATTTAAGGTTTGGTTCAAAAATAGGGAATTGAAGAATTATTTTGAAAACTTTAACACCTTGAAAATCAAAAGATTTTGAAAAAATTTTTTGTTGAAAAATGGAGTCACCACTTGATTTTTAAGAAAAATCAAGAAAAATAAAAATGGGCCACTGATCTTTAAAACATTTAACTAGAGAAAACAAGGGTTCGATGGCTAAGATACGAATCGAAAAATGTGTTAAGCACCTCATTCGTCCAACCTTATTATTGGTCTCTACTAATCATCATAGGTTCTTTAAATATGTTTTAAAATGCATGCAAATACAGAAAATGAAGATAAAGAGAAAACAACCAAAATCAAGTAATGTAAATACATAGTATAGGTATATAGAATGCCAAACAAAGAATAAAAAAAATCTTAGGTCCTAAGGCATGTAAATTCTAACTAAATAATACATGAAGTAAACTGCATACAGTGATAAATAATGAGCAATCAACGAATCTGAACTAACAAGCACAAATCATAATGCTAAAGATGCGTAATAAACATAACATAATTTAAAGAATGAGTAATCTTAAAAGTTTTTAAGCCTTAACAATGCTGAAATATATTGCTAATAGTATACTAGTTATTAACAAAACACTATACAAACAGAAACAGGCTATTGGAACAAAACTAAACTTGTTGAAAATAAACAAAGATGGTGACCGTAACTTACGGATGTTATAGTTGCAAGAACAAAAGACCAAAAAAGTTGTGGTCGTGAGGATCAGAATCACACCCGCAAACATATCAGTACATTTTGATCACGACTGCAACAATAGGATATTGCGATCGCAAGGAATGTAAGCAGTTTTTAATGGATAGTGTATTGGAGTGCTAGTGTATAGTATAAACAGAACACAATTGAGACTATTTGAACCAAATTATAATAAAAGTTAACCAAATTGTCTAAAATTAAGTATGTTCTCGATTCAATAACCCAAAAATAATATTCAAATATACGAGTAAAGTAATTAAACCTAGCGATATCAACACTAAAGGATAAGCATGCTCACAATTCTACTGATCATAGCTGTCAATTAAACATGTGATAATTACACCCAGTGACGGTAGTATTAAAGGTAAAGAATGTAATTCTGAAATTAATACTCAAATTCAAAACCCGACCTCCCCACAAGGGTAGAAAATGTGAGGAGAGAAATATCAGGGTTCCAACGGAATACCTAAAATGCGACTATCCAGGGGAGCCCTTGAGTCATGGAACATAGAATCTTTGGCTCGATCCTCGAGTAACAATCCAATTCCAGTATATAAATCAAGCTCGAGCGGTAATATGAGTCGGGGTGTGAGTCGAGAATACGGTAGAGTACTGACGTATTGAGAATTGTACTCGATAAAGCAGTAGTATGTCGATGTCATCCAAAATGTCTTATGAAATCGTACCAAAGGTACATTTATATAGAGTATGTCAGCCAATGAGGTGCTGCCACGTTCAATGCTCAAACTAGGCTCACAAAGCTTGCGATTGCCACCTTCAAAGGTTGCGACCGTGAGGGTAAATGTTGCAATCGTGACAAAGTTTAGGGTTTTCAAGAGATTCATATGGCAGTCGCAACAATGAAACATATGGTCACGAGATTCAAAAGGTTGCAGTTGAATTACTTAGGCCAGTAAACAATCAGGTCGTAAGGTTTTGAAGGTTGCGACCTCAAAATTTGAAAGATGTGATTTTGTGGTTCGATTTCACAAAATACTGGACTTGGATTGCTTCTCGGTGATCGTGTAGAGTCATCATTCCTACTTAGTTTTTATCATCGGACTCAACTGAATAAGTCTAAGATTCGCCGGAGTCAAATTAGGGTGTCTACATAGGCAAATACACAAAAAACTAGTCACATGTTTACTCAACATTAAGAAGTTTAAAGGTAAAACACTACGAAAGTATGTTGTGCATTTCAATCAAGAGGCGTTCCAAGTAGACGAGGTCGATGATATGGTAGCTCTGATGGCCTTCATAAGGGGATTGTTGCCCTCTCGCTTCCTATTTTCATTATCGAAGCCACCAACTATAGATATGGCAAAGCTAATGTTGAGAGCCTAGAAGCATATAAATGTAGAGGGTGCGATGGATGCTTACAAGACCAAGCCAGATGACCTTTCAACTAAGATTATGAAGAGGCCAAGAGAGGAAGACAGAAACTAAGCTAGCAAACAACCCGAAACTCATAAGCTTAGATTTGTGGAACCATCTTTTAAACGTAAGAATGATGATCGGTACCACCAATATACTGCTCTCAATTCTCCTTTTGAGCAAATATTGATGTATATCAAGAAACACCCAGATCTAAGATGGTCAAGGAAGATGAAAGGTCAACCCTCAAAATGCTCTAAAAATAAGTATTGCCACTTTCACAAAGATCACGGCCATGACACTGAAGATCGTTACAACTTGAAAGACCAAATTGAATGCCTAATAGGAAGGGAAGGCTGAACCGATTCGTTGAAGGACAGCCTCAGTCAAACTAACGACAATAAAGAGAGAAACCGGTTAGAGATCGGCGTCGCGACGAGATTGGAGCTGACCAGCCCAATCAACCTTAGATGGAGATCAGAACGGATGTCGGAGGCTTCGCTAGTGGAGGAGAGTCCCGATCAACAATAAAAGCGCATAAAGACTGGCAAATAGGAAAGTATGAAGGAGCAGATCCCCTAGCCACAGTCACAAGTTATGGAAAAATTCACAGTTTCCTTCTCAAAGGAAGATTGCCGCGAGTTCAGTAGCCCCATGATGACCCCATTATCATCAGCCTACTGATCAGCAATTATATAGTGTGCAGGGTGTTGGTAGATAACGGGAGCTCGACGGATATTCTTATCGCGAGCACTTTTGATTAGATGAACAATGAGATGAACAGATTAACGCCCATGCTATCCCCACTAGTTGGCTTTGTTAGGGATAGGATATACTCCTTAGGCTCAATTCAATTACTAGTTACCATAGGCGATAGAGCTATTAAGATATCAAAGATGCTGACCTTTCTGGTGGTAGATAGCCCCTCAGCGTAAAATGTCATTATGAGGAAAATAACCCTCAACAATTTCAGAGCTGTAACTTCTACACATCATCTTTTGGTTAAATTTTCAATGGATGGGGGAATAAGCCATGCGAGGGGAGATCATACGTCAACAAGGGAGTGTTATTTTACGTCCCTAAAGGAATAAAAATCAAAGGAAGCACTACACATTGAGGAAATGGAAGTTAGAAATGAAGAAGAGCTCAAAGGGGAGAGCTGAAAAATACCTAGATAATTTTTCGATTGATGAAGCCGAGCAATCAAATGGGTTAAAAATCGGAGCAAAACTGGAGGAAAGCATAAGGGGACCATTAAAGGCATTTCTCAAGTTAAACAAAGACGTATTTTCTTGGACACATCATGATATGCTTGGGATTGATCCAGCGGTTATCGTTTATAAACTAAATGTTGATCCCAAGGCAAAGCCTGTCAAGAAAAAACAAAGGGTGTTTGCACCACAAAGAAATGAAGTAGTCAGCGAGGAGGTCAAAAAATTGAAGAAAGAAGTTTTATCAAGGAAGTCAACTATCTAGAGTGGCTGGCCAATGTGGTCATGGTAAAGAAGGCCAATGAGAAGTGGATGATGTGCATAAACGTCATAGATCTAAACAAGTCCTGCCCTAAAGATAGTTACCCCCTCCCTAGGATTAATCTTCTATTTACTCTACTACGGGACACGAGCTGCTCAACTTTATGGATGTCTTCTCTAGCTATAACCATATCATGATGCATGTTCTAGATCAAGAGAGAAAATTGTTCATCGCCTCCAAGGAATTGTTCTGCTACCAAGTTATGCCCTTTGACCTGAAAAATGCAGGAGCAACCTACTAACATCTGGTCAATTCTATGTTTGAAAAGCAGATAGGCACGAATGTTGAGGTTTTTGTCGACAATATGCTGGAGAAAACCAAGAAAGCTGGTCAGCATATAAAAGACTTACAAGAAGTGTTTTGGTTTTAAAAAGATATAGAATGAAGTTAAACCCGAGAAAATGTGCCTTTAGGGTATCATCAGGGAAGTTCTTAGGTTTTGTGGTCAGACGAAGAGGTACATTGGCTAGCTGGGAGGGTTACTACTCTCAATCGTTTTGTTTTTAGGGCAACGAAAAAAATGCTACCTTTCTTCAAAACCTTAAAGAAATCTTTTTCTTGGAATGATAAATGCAATCAGGCATTTGATCAGTTGAAGGCCTACTTGACTGAGCCGCCGCTGCTATCCATTTCGATTCCTCGTGAGGAATTATATTTATATCTCATTATCTCCCAAATAGTAGTAAGCTCAGCCTTGATGAGAGAAGACCAGAGACAACGGTGACCCGTATATTTCATTAGTAAAGCCTTTCAAGAGGAAGAAAGCAGATAACTGAAGATGATAAAAATTAGCATTCACTGTAATTGTGTTCTCCATGAGATTACGTCAATACTTTCAAGCACACACCATTATAGTTCTGATTGATTAACCTATGAGGAAAGTGCTCTAGAAGCCTAAAATTCAGAGAGGTAAATGCAGTGGTCAATCGAGCTGGGCCAGTTTGACATAAAATATACACCACGAACAGTGTTTAAAGGACAAATTCTAGTAGACTCCGTTGCAGAGTTCACTCTGGGTGTCACCCCTGAATAGGAAGTATCTAAGCAGGCAAAAGGAGATAAGACAAGAGACAACATCGGAGCCAGCGCAATTGACCCAAGTGTGGGATCAAATAATACCTGGGTAGTCAACATCGATGGCTCAAACATAAAGGATAGAAGAGGGGCAAAAATCATAATTACCTCCCCTGAGGGCAACCAGCTGAAGCAAGCCTTGAAGTCAAATTTCTAATTGACCAATAACGAAGCGAATATAATGCCCTGATCTGGGGACTTAGAGCAGCGACGTCCTGCGAAGCTAGAAAAGTTCGAGTTAACTTTGATTTCTAATTAGTCGTTCAACAAATCAACGGGTCCTATGAAGTAAAAGGGGATAAGCTGAAGAGATATAAGGCCGTGGTAGACAACTTATGCAAGCTGTTCTCTCGGGTGAAAGTTTAATAAATCCCTTAGGAGGCAAACTCAAAAGCTGATCAACTTACCCAGTCAATTTCCTCTGACTAGGGATGCATGAGTAAAGAAGTGATGGTTAATACAGTTGACCAACCGAGTATAGAGCACTAGTTGAAGGAACATCCCTAGACAGTGATGGAAATCCACAAAATGGAATGGGCGAGGCCAATTTTGAAGTATCTAGAAGATGGAGAGTTCCCCATAGACAAGAAAACTAAGCGTGGGGTCCTATATAAACGAAGCGTGATGGGACCGTATTTATGCTGTGTGTTTGATCAAGATGCCCTCTATGTACTCAAGGAGATCCACGAGGGAGTTTTTGGGAACCACTACAAAGCAAGATCTCTAGTCGACAAGGCAATCAGAGCGGGCTACTACTGGCTAACCATGTTCAAAGACACTGAGGACTTCATGAAGAAATGTGACCAAGTGCCAGTGTTTTGTTAATGTAGCCAGGCACCCACAATAAAGCTTACCGTAATTACTAGCCCATGGCCATTCGCTCAATAGGGACGGGACCTTATGGGACCGCTGCCATTAGCCCAGAGACAAATGAAGTTCATAGTAGTGGCTATTGATTACTTTACCAAGTAGGTAGAAACAAAGCCCTTGGCGAAGATCACATAGTAGAATGTCACCTAATTTTTTTGAAAATCTCTAATTTGTCACTTCAGAATCCTTGGAGTCCTGAACATAGACAACGGTAAGTAGTTCAACAACGCTAACTTCAAAAAGTTTTGCGAAGAGTTTAGCATTCAGGTACACTATGCCTCACCAGCTCACCCACAATCAAATGGACAAGTAGAAGTAATAAACCGTTCACTCTTGCAAATACTAAAAGATGAAACTGGAGGCAAAAAAGGGCTTGTGGTTTGAGGAATTACCCAATATATTATGGGCATACCGAACAACTGCTCGTACACCCACAAGAGAAACTCCTTACATGCTCACCTATGGCCATGAGGCATTAATCCCTGCCGAAATCGGTTTGACAAGTGAAGGGTAGAACAATACGACCAGGAACGAAATGGGCACGATTTAAAGCTGAATCTAGACCTACTGGAGGAGATTACAGAAACCTTGGCAGTGAGAACCACAACATACCAAGAACAAATTAGGAAATATCATAACTCAAGGGTGAAGGAAAGGAAGTTCTGCCCATGAGACTTGGCCCTCAAGAAAGTGATCTTATCAACTAAGAACTTAGCAGAGGGAAAGTTGGGGCCAAACTAGAAAGGCCCATACATTGTGGAGGCCCACGAAAGAAAGGGAGCATATCAACTTCAGACCATGGAAGGCATAGAATTGAGACACCCATAGAATGCAGAACACCTCAAACGTTACTACGCCTAGACAAAGGTGTATTTAACCTGTAATGTCATTCAAATTTACTCCATGAAATTAAATGAAGATATATTTTGCCATATTTTTCCCTTTCTATTTCGTCAATGCAGTGCCTGAGGTTATATAAAACCTGAACGAATAAGGGCTGATCAAGAGAAGGTCAGCCCCTAATGACGCAGCGACTAAAGTTATATAAAACCTTAACGGGAAAAGGTTAGCCCCCAATGATGTAGCGCCTAAAGTTATATAAAACCTAAATGGGCAAGGGCTAATCAAGAGAAAGTCAGCCCCCAGTAATGCAGCGCCTAAGGTTATATAAAACCTGAACGGGCAAGGGCTGACCAAGAAAAGGACAACCCCCGACGAAGCAGTGCTTGAGGTTATATAAAGCAGAGCGGGCAAGGACTGATCAAGAAAATGTTACCCTTTAATATTCTAAGGCTAGAGAACCAAGAATAGAAAAAGTCAACCACCAATGTTTTTATAGAATGAGAGCATAAAACTCATTCATGAAAATAGGCACAACAATATCCAACAAGTTACAAGTAAGAAAATCAAACTATGGTGGTAAAACATTTGGCCATTCATCAAAGGTATCCTATTCAACGATTAAGCAAGTATAAGTCAACATCCATAAGTAAATTTATCGTCTAAAGAAAAGAAGACCACTGAAGAATGCACTAAGGTAATGTAAGCGCAAAAACAAGCTTTCATCCAATCTAATGGCAAGTAATGAAGTCAAATGTTCAAGAAAGGGTTGTCAACAACATCCATTACCAAATTTGACAAATAGTTGAATATACCATCCACCATAAAGTAAGTTTCCATCCAAACAACATACAAGTATTCAAAAACCATACACCTAAGAATCAGAGAGGATTTTTTAAGTGTCCGTGAAGAAAACTAGTGAAAGATAATGAGAAGCTAAAGAGCTGATGAGGGGGGATGAGATTGGCTTTCATCATCAACTTCTCCAGCAGGGGAGGACCCAAGCGCAACAGAGGCATCATCTTCATCAGCTTTGATCTTTAAGAAGTCTAGATCAGGATATAAATTGATGGCCTACTGGCGAAAGGCTTCGAAGCCACTCTCCCAATGCTCAGCAAGCATGACCCTCACGTCCAGGAGTTTATGTGGTCAGAAATTAACTGGGAGAACTCTTCCGAATTCTTAAACGCCTCCACAGCTGCAGTGTGATCAGCGACGATCGATGCCTCTAGGACCTGGCACTTAACTTGCTGCTCTAACAAGTGGGACTCCAGCTTAGCAATCTTCTTCTATTGCTTCTCCATCTCATATGAAATTTTGTCTTCACTTTGATCAAACTCTTTGACATAGCTTTTGGTCTCTCAAAATCAGCCTCAATACTAGACAGCCTCCCCAAGTCCAGTTTCGAGACATGCACCTTAGCATTTAAATTCTTGATGGTCTGAGCAGCAGCCAGCAACTTTTTCTCATTGCTCTAGTACAAAATATATATATATATATATATCTCTCTCTCTCTGTGTTAAACAGAGGGCCATATAGTGACCCAGAGCTATGGAATGCAGCAGATGGAGTTCAGCATTTAAAAAAAGAAAAGAGAGAGAAATGATAACCAGAAAAGGAAATAAAAAGGAGATTGATAAGGGTAGGGCCAGGAAAAACATACCTTGGCGGTCTCTTGATGATAGCGACGACTCAGTTCAGTTATGGTCAAGTTATCCAAACTGGACATATTAGAGGGCAGAAAGGCTCCCTTGATCATCTTCAAGCCTAGATCATTGTCCACAAAGACAGAAGAGACAATCTCCCCCTAGGCAGCAACATTTGAGGGGAAAGAGCCTGCGACCTCCTTTCCCTTCTCCTTCTCCTTATCCTTTTCCATTTCTCTCTCCGTCTCCTTCCCTTTTTCCTTCTTCAACGTAGTTCTCTCTAGATCCTTTTGACGAGCAATCATAATGCATTGCTACTTCAGCGCAGGAAGAGTAAGAGCATTCTTCTGAGCAACAGCCATTCTTTCTTTGAGCTTCTTCAATGCCTCCTTATCAGCTTTATTTATCGTTCTTGAAAATGTACAACATTGATCAACCAATTATTGAGCAAAAGAAAATGATGCAGTCTTTATGATAAACAAGTACAATGCTTCACCTTCTCTCATAGAGTCCTCCACAGCCTTAGCACTTTGAAACAAAGACAAAGCATCAAAGGAGAGCTCAGTGAGAAGATACTCACTCAAGCTCTCTGGAGTGACCAAAGTAGACCAGTCCACATCCTCAATGGACTGAATAAGCTCGATTCTAACCTTCTCCTCTTTGGAGACAGCAAGGCTTCTGGCACAACCTAGAGAAAAACCCTACAAAGATATTGTAAAAATCTCTCAATCAAAAGTAAAAATAATGGAAAGCATAATTCACACAACACTAACCGTCTTTCGGAGGGTTGCTCCACGTTCTCTGAATTTTGGGAGTGGAATCGTTCATAACCTCCCATGGTTAGAACACCCAGCCCTCTCCAAAGACAAAGAAGAACTGGTCCATCCAGCCCTTGTTTGCCTTAGGCAGCCCACTAATCATCCCTCGGCAGTCACGACCTTGGAAGCTAATGTAGCCCCATATAAACTCCACTAGCTGTTAACACCACAGGAATTCTTGAATGGTCAAGAAGAACTTATGGTCAGTGTTCACAGGCCACAAAACCATGCAACCTATCAAAATTTTTCAAGCATTTGAGACCAACTACTCAGGAGAGATGTCTAAAAACTATTGGATCTCGCATGCGAAGCGAGGCAAAGGAAATCAAAGACTGGATTGTAAGGCCTCTTCAAAGAAGTAAACCTCACCCGGGAGTTCTAAACAAGCCCATTGATTTGGAGCAACGACCCTAAGAATAACGAAACTAGGGATTTGACATTGAGCCCTAAATCTACCACAATAAGGGCACTAATAGTGGAAGGGACTCCATCGACAAAAAAAAGGTAGGCATACACGACCCACAATGATGTGGGGGCGATAAGGCCCCCGGTTAGGCCTGGCCAAAGATAGATGCTCCAAAAGAAGGCAACTCTTCTTCTCCTGAAGGTGGAGGGGGAGGAAGAGGTCCACAGACAGCACAATGAACAACTAGGTCCTCCTCAGAGAGCTACATAAAAGAACTCTCGTCAATGAGAGAAAAAGGGGAAATTAGAAGTTGAGGCTTTACAGCGGTTAGAGGAACAAGGCAAGGAGGATCAGATAGAACATGGGGTTGGAATTGAAGGATGCAATCTGCAATGAGAGTAGAATCAGAAGAGGATGATGAAGATCTAGTAGAAGATGGTTTACTAGGTATTTTTCCTAAATCTCTAAGAAGGGAGACTCTACCTCCGCGCTCGAACCACTAGATACTACAATTTCCTCCCTATTATCGGACATAGATTTTACCGACAGCAAAAAATCTAGACAGTCGCTATAAATTATAAAAAAGTAAAGGTTGAAAGGTTAAAGGAGTGAAAAGCCTAACTTCAAGATTGGAGGGTGAAGGTTGCACCCTACACAATTTCAACTACAAAATAGAGGAAACAAAGATTCAAAAACTAATTGGGGGGAAAGAAAGGAAATTAAAATATCTAGTTTGAAAAGGAAAAATCACCCTCGTGAACAAGAACGCCTCGAGAGATTTCTCGAATCACCCCAAATTCTTTTGAATGCTTGAATTACTGAAAAGGCGGACAGTTTGAAAAATAGTATAAGCATCCTTAATTTTGAACGGCTGGAATTTTTTTGAAAACTAACAAAATCTATGGCCATAGAAGAGGCGTGTGGGTTATGGGTACTATTACAAAGACAAAAGGGTAAATTTTTAAACCATTGATTTTTTTTTAGATTTAAAAAAAATATATAAACTAGATAAATTTAAGGGGCTTTCAATCAAATGTCCAAAAAAATAAGTTTTAACACGCAAGGTCCATCAACAAAATTTTTAACGCGCGAGATCCAATCGCCCACAACACAAATAAATTTAACACAAACAGATAACTTTATATGTAATGCATACAGATAAATTTATCTGTCATTTTTTTCTAACATTGACAAATATTAGACAAATAAATTTATCGGTTAAATCAAATAAGAAAAAGTAACATATAAATTTATCTATTTCGTAAAACAATCACAATTTGTTAAACAGATAAATTTATCTGTTTCTTTCTAGTATTGACAAATGTTAGACAGATAAATTTATCTATTTCTTTTTAACATTTGATAAATGCAAAACAGATATATTTATCTGTTTAGTAAAACAAACATAATTTGATAGATAAATTTATCTGTCTGCATATTTATGTAAGACATATAAATTTATCTGTGTATTTTATACATGTTTTGAAAAGACATAGTGTTCTTCATACAGATAAATTTATCTGTACGTTTATTTATGCAAAACAGATAAATTTATCTGTATATTTTAAAAATTGCACAGACAAATTTATCTGTTCAAGGATCCAACTGGATTTCGCGCGTTAAAATTAGACCTCGTGTGTTAAAATTTTTATGGTGCATAAAAAACAAAACCGACGCTACTTTAAAGACCTAAGACTAATTTTTCGTAAATTTAAATTTCATTATATGTATGTATAACCAAACAATTGAGGCATAGGTTTAAAATTGGTATTTTGCAAAATTTGTACTGATGAAAGACAATATCAAATTTGTTTGGTACTTCAATAATCAACTAGGGGGTGGGGAGAAATTGTTGCATGATTTGTCTTTTTACAAGTTTATGTAAGACGTGTTGTTTGTATTTTTTTTTTCTGAAAGAGTGTTGCCTGTAAATTTGAAAATAGACTCAAGAACAAACTATCGGCACTCTTTAGCTCTTTGTTTCGCCAACAATAAAGTAATCATTGATGATTTTCCATTCCTTCCATGCTAAGCTGCTCTAACTTTGAGCTTGCTCCATTCCCAAAGAATTGAACCATGAAAACGAATTTATAGGACTATCACCTTCTTTGGCTAGATCTTTCAATATTTTCACATTAAGTCCCGCAACGAGCGCAACTCTCGTGTTTAGTTGCCATTATTGAGTTTGGAACCAAAGAAAATTGATCGTGAAATTATGTTGACTTATTTAATTACTTATTTACTTGTATGAATGTGCATTATTTATTAAATAATACAATGGTGATTATATTTAAATATTAAATGATGCAACATCATATGTGAAATGCATAAAAATAAATAATAAAAACATTATTTCATACCAATTAATATATTATTCTAAATAGATTTGGGCCACATATTTGTATGAGTTCTACGTAAAAACAATTATAAAACTTACACAAATGTATGGTCTATCTTGTTTGGAGAGTTGGCATAAAATAGTTATTTTAAATAATATATATGGCAGTGTTGTCTAATTAAATTTAATGGAAGGTTCATAATCTAAAAGCATTTAAAAAAATACTATAAGTTTAAATAACCAATAATTTTATAATTTCATATTCTACTTTCCTCACTTGTATAATACCAAAATTCTTAATAAAAATTTAAAAATGTCAACTTATTAACTTAAGAGTCAATCACAAAGTGACATATGTATTTTATATTTAATAAATTCAAATTCATGAAAAAAGGTTAAAACTTTTCAACGGTAAAGTGCAAATAATGTATTTTAATAATATAGACTATAGATAAATATTTTTCAATTTAAGGCAAACTAATTGATGTGCATTGAAAAATAAATACATAATTATTCTTAACATATGCTAAATATTTACAAATTGAGATTGTCAGACAAATTAACCTTGCTAATTTAGAGTAATTGCTAATTTATAAAATTATTCTGTTATTTCCAAATTAGTGAGTATTTTTAAAAAGAAATTATGGAACTCTTATCCAATAATTTATTTAACTTTTTATCCAAATTGTAGGTGAATGTATTTTCATTTTTTAATGGGAATTAATGAGACATTTCCGAATATAACTGAATGTACATCTTCCGTTAATTAAAGTAGGTTAATGAATTATTTCCAAATTAGTAGATCTTTAATAATATTTTAAATTTAGGGATAGAATTTTGATCAATCACAGGTGATATGTCTTATTATTAAATTAAAATTTTAAAAATTTTGTGATTGAAACTTTGTTAAGCTCAAATAAATGATAACGTTTTGCTATAATATAATATAATAGAATTTTTATTTTGTTCTTAAATTTATAAAAAGGTAATTATCAAATCACATTATTTTCTCACTACAAATTAACTTAAACTTACTTCTTTACTAAAAATTATTTTATTTATTTAATTTAAAGTAAAAAAAATCCTAACTTTACCTAGTTACCAAATGAAGCCAAAAGCATTGAAAACTTAATTGAAAAATAATAAAATAAAATTATGCAAGTGCACAAGAAAAATCTTAGAAATAAAAAAATAATAATAATAGAAAAAAGTAGCATATAGGGCAAATTATAATGTGTTACCGGAATACTATGCAAATAACGCACGTGCCACTTTTAATAAATAAAAATATTTGATACACTAAATAAAATAACTCTTATCTCTAATTTACTCAATAAAAAATATTATTGAGTTCTGTTAAAGTATCACATGATATTTAATTGCGTAATATTTTTAACAAATAAAAAATATCAATAAGTATTATGTGGACTACCATTTTTTTTTTCTCCTAGCCAACCAGGATTGACTACTATTATCCTACTAAAAATATTTTCTCTCATATTATTATTTTCTCCTATAAATAATAATACAGTGTTTTGCAACTTTAAAATAACTGTTATATTTAGGTACCAAATTATTAGGTACTCTTACACCTCGTCTATATTCTATATTGAGGGATGGAAGGAGATAGGACTAATGGACAAATTTGACTAACTAAATTTTTTTTTTGTTTTCTTCGCGCTATGAGTCTAACGCTTGTATTAAGAGTTTTAATTTATAATAATTCAATAAATAAAAAATTATTGATCTTTTATTCATAGTATTAATAATATCAGGCTTTTTAATATTACTACTGTTAGGTTGTGAATTATCTTCCATCTTTATTTACAGGTAAAAAATAAGCATGTGTTGGGCAGTAAATTGTTTTAAATCGTATTAAATTAAAAAAAACATGTATGGCCCACAAATCAAATTTTTCTCTCTTAGGATAATTAATTTCGCGTTTATATTACGAGATTCGAATCTAATAATCTGACAAATAAGATATTAGTAATGTTGGAATATTAGATTTAGATTGATTAGAATATTAGATTGATTAGATTGATTTTAATTTGATTCTATTGTATTTCTCTTATTGTTTATCTATATTCGTCTATAAATGGGGCATATATTGTACAGTTTTATACAGACAGAAAATATACAATTATTTTCTCTTCTCAATTTTTTTATGGTATCAGAGCTACATTCTTGGGGCCTATAGATCGTTCCAGCAGCGCAGCCCACAACGCCGCCGCCCTCGTCGCCGCTGCTGCACACTCACCGGCACACTCGCCGTCGTGTGACTCGCGTTACCAGCTGCTGCCGTCGCGTCGCCCGAGATCTGAGGTGTCCGCCGTCGTCCCGTCTGTGACTCGCGTCTGCCGTCGCGTCG